>BSBK01001066.1:0-65000 GCA_027943335.1 Chamaecyparis obtusa | reverse complement strand
CCCATAAATATTATTTACAAAGAATGCTTGAAAGGGAAGAAGACAAAAGTATCTTTCAAGTCTAAAGAACATGGCACTACATGATCTTTATAGCTAGTTCACACTGATTTATGTAGTCCCACAAGAGTACAATCCATAAATGGTGAAAAATACTTTATATTATTTGTTGATGACTATACCAAAATGGTATGGGTTAGCTTTTTGACACATAAATTTGAAGATTTTGATAGATTCAAATTTTATAGGAATATGGTTGAACAACAACTATATCTAAACTTGAAATGTCTTAGATTTGATAAAGGAGGTGAATTAACCTCACAAGAATTTATAGATTAATATGAAAGACATGGCAATAAACTATAGTTTGTTGCTACCTACAGCCCTCAATGAAATAGGGTAGTAGAAATAGAATTGTCAAATAAATGGAAAGAACCATGTTAAATGCGGGTAATTTACCTGATAGGTACTTGAAAAAAGTAGTTCATACAAATATACACATTTTTAACCATGTATAGATTAGAGTTAAATCCACATATACTCCTTATGAACTCTGGTATGGTAAAGTTGCATCTATTAGATACTAAAAAAAATTTGGTTGCAAATGCTATATTAAAATAGAAGAAGATAATCAAGGTAGTTTTGAAACAAAAATTGATGAAGGCATATTCCTAGGTTACTCTACACATAAAAATGATTATAAATGCTTTAATATAAGGATGAATGAGATCATTCAATCCACAAATGTCACTTTTGATGAAAATATGCTTCTTGATAATGATCATGTACAACATATTGAAGAGGGTGTTTCCCTAGGGCTTAAAAGAACTCCGTAATCTATTATTTTTGACTAAGCTAATCTTGAATAGTCTATAATAGATAATTGTCACCAAGAGGATGTTTCAATCCCTAATATCAAAGCACCTCCAAACACATGGTATCTAATTATTACCAAGAGACATTCTAAAACTTTCTTCATTCATAATAAAGATGCAAGGATTATAATCAGAATGAAAGCAATATAGGAAGACCAAGCAAAAATGATTGAACACTTTTCTCTTGTAACTAAATTTGAACTTAAATCCATTTCTGAAGATTTACTTGATGAATGTTGGATAAATGCAATGAAGGATGAAATTAATCAGATTAATAAAAATTACACATGGGAATTAGTACGTAGACCCGATGACATGAATGTAATAGGGGCAAAATGGGTCTTTAGATATAAACTTGTTGAATCTGGTAAGGTTGTGAGAAACAAAGAACATTTTGTATGTAAAGGCTATGCAAATAAGGAATGTATTTATTTTGGAGAAACCTATGCAACTATAGGTAGATTAGAATCAATTTGCATATTTATATCTTATGCATGTTACAAAAATCTCACTATTTATCAAATGGATGTCAAAACTAGATATTTTAATAGTTACGTCAAAGAAGAGGTTCACTTGGAACAACCTATAGGTTTCAAATCTATAGAAAAACCAAAATATGTATACAGGTTAGAAAGGAACCTTATGACCTAAAAAGATCCTATAGCTTGGTATTCCAAGTTGGATGCCCACTTGAAAGATAATGGGTTCATTAGAGGTGGAGTGGACAATACCTTTTATATCAAAAATGGTGGTAATGATATTCTAGTTGTTGAGGTATATGTAGATGATATCATTTTTGGTAGCAATAATGATTCCTTGTCTAAAAAAATTTCAAAAATCATGAAAATAGAATTTAAAATGTATTTATTAGGAGAATTAAGTTTTTCCCTCGGACTTTAAGTAGTTCACCTTTAAGATGGTATGTTTCTCTCATAGACCAAGTATACAAGAGAAATTCTCAAGAAATTTCAAATGGCTGATTGTAATCTAGTTAGTACTCCCATGGAGACATGCTACAAATTGGTAAAAAATGATGATTCACCTAAGGTAAATCAATCTAAGGACAAATATATGATAGGTATCCTAATTTATCTAACTGCTTCAAGACCTGAGTTAATTTAGGTTGCTTATTTGGTTTCATCATTTCAAGTTGCACCTGACAATCATACTTGAATTTTGTCAAAAGAATTTTAAATTTATTCAAGGAACACTTGACTATGGTTTTTGGTATCCTTGCAATAATCTTTTTTCTATGGTTGGTTTCATTGATGCTAATTAGGGTGGTTGTACATTTGATAAAAGAAGCACTAGTGGTGTTTCTTTATTCTTGGGTGATAGTCTTGTTGCTTGGCACAACAAGATACAATATTGTTTCACATTTTGTAAAAAAGAATTTAAATAAGTTGTAGCCACAACATGTTGTACACAATTGATCTATATGTCCTATCAAATTGTTGATATATCTAATAACACAAGTTCCATATAGTTGTCTAAGAATCATGTAATGCATTCTCAAACTAAACATGTTTCTATCAAATTTTACTTTTTCTCTAAAAAGGTCTTAGCAAATGAAATATAGTTTGTATGCATGTCTTCATAAGCTCAGTTTGATGATATCCTTACCAAAGATTTGCCTCATGAATCCTTTGAAAGATTGTGATTGTGATTTGGACTCATCTCTCAATATTTACTCACTTAATTCGTTGCCTCTACTATGGGGATCTTGGCTCTCTGGGAGCATAATATAAGTTAGCACTACACTTAGATGGTTGCTAATACATTTTTCAGTCTTGATCTCTTGATTCTGGATTTTCTTACTTCCTTATTGCTTGAGACAAAAAGGGGGAGATATTCTTGTATCATTGCTAGATCTCATATTTCCTTGCATCATTGATAGATATTAGATTTTGTATTGTTGGCATTATAGTTTCTCATGGTTGATGGATTTGGATATAGGTGGTGGATTTTTCTATAGATCCAATACAATTTTTCTAGTGGATAATAGGTTTCTATACTAGATAATATATAGTGAAAATGTTTGATATGGTTAGGTACAATGGATAGGTTTGGTACTGATTGTATTATTTATTATCATTTCATTGACATATGTATTGATGCTTATAGTGGTGACTCAAGGGAGGATGGGAAGAGTGGAAAAAGGAAAACCCTAACTAGATCCACCTTGCAGAAATCACATGCGAAAGCAACAACACACAATAGTGCGAGAGAGAATGCAAATACTTTCATATATTAAATTCAATTGATTCATAAATGTTAGGCTGTAAAGCCTTCTAGTTTAGGCTATATATTACAATCAAGTACAAAATTCCTCCAACATGCAAGGATTTTCCAACAATCTCTAATTTTCTATCTTCTTTCTTCTAATAGAAAACTATCTCCCAAACCTCTAACCAAACAACTACATTTACACAAGAGGCTATCAAACAAGTCGATCTTCAGATCCACCATCAACAAAAGGAATGACTAGATCTAGGTCCACACACTTCCCAATGGTATATACCAACATTAAATCCATGAACCAAATTAAATGCACAAGTCGATCTTAACAAAAATCCAAAATAAACAACTCGATAAGTAAGCAAACTGAGTGCCAGACAAGCATCACTGAGCACTAGGAAAATTCACTGAGTGCCAAAGAGATAACCAACCAACACCAATTAACAAAGGAAACTAAGAAACACCGAACCAAATTGGTCAAAGAAGGAACCCAACAACACAAAAAACTTCAAACATGTTTTTGGTGACACGGGATTTCCAAGGACCCGAGATGCTCCTGCATCAGATACCTGAGGTTATTTGAAAATGATTCTCTGAATCATGAAATAGGGAAGATCCGAGCTACATCCAACTCAGACTATGAAATCCATGTATTGTCTTTAATCGGTCTATTCTTCCACTTTAACAAATATTCCATATACTATTTTCCTCTTATACTTCTAACAACTCTTTGCTCCAAAATCTTTTCAAATTATTCCATCTATTTCTTAGGATAATCCATTGGTACTATCATGTCTTCATTAGGTTCTGTTAATATGATTTAGAACAACATAGAGGGGGGGGGCGGGTGAATCAGTTGTTCTCAGGTCTTGATGTATAAAACAACTTCAAAAACTTTTACTTAAATCAGATCAAGAAACCAAAACAAACTTGGTCACCACTGATTCAATAATAGAAACATATAACTTGGTAGTCCACTACCTTGCTGTAACTAACTTGTAAAACACTTAAATGTTTAAACCAAAACATTCACACAAGTATGACAACATGATTTATAGTGGAAACCCAATATGGGAAACACCACTTTGTAACATGCTACTATTATTTTCACTCTTCTAAAGTGAGCTCAGTTAAAAGCCAACCCTATCAAAGGTTACAATACACACTGTCAAGTGTGACCCGGTAAAAGGATTTCAATCACCCTGTTAAAAGTGAGCCTAGTTAAAGGACTTACATACACTCCATTAGATTGCAACCTTGTTCAAAGGATTTAACATATGACTATTAGGTCAACCTCTGTTAAAAGGATTTTGACTATTACAATGGTTAGAAAGTAGCAGTAGTATTGATCTAAAAAACATACAACTCACTTTGCAAATATCAGATCCGATTCTGTATACAAATGCTAATTTACTAACTTTGAAACTTTTCCATCTTCATCTCTGATCTACTCAGAACTTTCCTTCAAGCAATTACCACACTTTTCCTTCAGCCTTTTTGCTTATACAGTCAATAAAACTTACTTTTCTTCTAGCATCTCCTTCACCCATTCATCTCATACCTCATGCTTCGGTTTCCTTAATACTTTCCTCTATTAGGTTAACTTTTCTTTTGCCTCTTAATCTCCTCCATAGATCTTAGGGTTAGGTTAGATTCATTGAATCTACCCACTTCATGTTCTTCATTTCCTATTCTAGAATCATCTCAAGTCTCATAAAGATTTACAATAAAATGTTTTACAAAGCATTAAATGCTTCCATATAATCAATAAATAAAGTCAACATGGTTTACATAATCTAAGAATTCAAACAATGTCATCCCCAAAATGAATTCTCTTCAAATATAAAATTGTTGATGCTCGATCAATACTATGATCATTGACTTGGTCTCCATGTAAAATGCTTGGTCACTACTAAAACTATTTCCTCGGCAAATACTGATACTCAATAATTTACTGATACTCGGTAATTTGCTGATACTCATTCGACACTATATTTTTCTTGACATCCACTAACTCGGTCGACTCTGTCATAACTTGGCTTAAACATGATTTCTTCATTTTTGCTCAGTTAAGCCTACCAATTTAGTCTTCAACTTTTACTAAGATAAATAATACATTATCTCATCATTATGCAACATAGTCAAGTACACTTTGTAGTACCAAGATAACTCAACCTTTCCTTAGGTGCTATTGTTACCAACCTTGCCTCACTCTTCATCAACAATTCAATAGATATAGTACTTTCCTAAGTAGCAACAGTCTTACCAATTAAGGTTTGACATCAATGACAGTACAACAATTGTTTCAATTTTAGTTTCTATAGGAAATCCAACTTGTCCTTGCATAGCCTCATCATCTCAAGCAAGAGATTGGCTTGTATTGATAAAATCCAGTTGACCGAAGATCATTAGTCTATCCTAGGTTGGCCAAATCCTATCACTGATCCTCCATCGAGAAAAATAGGAGCTCATTGTTGACACTTAGTAATCTTCCACTAGCATCCCACCAATCCTCCACCCAATCTTGACCCAAATCAGAGCATCCCACCAAGCCTCCATCATCACCAAGCTTTTTTACCAATTTGCCACCATCTCCCATCAATCTTCCACCATCCTTGATCCAAATCCGAGTAGTTCATCAATCCTTGCGTCGCATTCTAGAAATTCATCATCCTTAGAAGTTCCTTAAGCTTGCATCCACCATCCTTTAGAGTTCTTTAGGAAACATCTTGCATCCATCTAGCATCTACATCTCCATGCCTATCGAGACAAGATCTAGATCTAGGAAGTGAAGGCACATGAATCCTTATCCAATCACCAGCTCATCTGATCCCAACATTTTTACTAGCACAATGGTAGCCTATGATCCCCAAATACAAACTAGAAATACATGGGATGATCCCATTGTCACCTCAGCTCCTCTAGCAATAGAAACATTTGTGAATCACCCAGAGAATCCACTAGTAGTCAATACACTCATAGCCCAAAACCAGCAAAGCATGTTCACTAATTTTGTACAAAGGCATACTCCCATTCCACCATATCTCCATCCTCGTATCCCCATAAGCACTATCCAAATCTCAGCACATGCTCTCCATTCATCCAACAACTCCCTGATCCAATCTTGCAAACATCCCAAGAAACCTCTACCATTCCCCTTCTTTTACAAGGAAGCTTCGCCAGTCCTATAACACAAGCTGTAACACCATCTACTCCATTCCCTATCATAGGTACTTCATCATCCACCATGGCCACCTAGGCTCTCGCACAAACCTTTACGCAAGCAGTTCCACCACCTTCAATAAACCAAGCAACACCATTCTTTCCAGGAGGGATGCAATCATCCTCCCCCTTCACTTCACAAGCTTCCACATCCACACCTTTCATGCCAGGAGGGATGTAAACACCCTTTACTTTCACTCCACAAGCCTCAACATCCATACCATCTTTTCTAGGGTCAACACAATCATTTCCCTCCTTCACCCCACAAACATCAGCTTCATTTATTTCGGGGGCAGCACAATTGCTCCCCTTTCCTACTCAGCAAGCTTCCACATCAACATCACTCTTTTCATGGGGAGCACAAACATTCCCTTCCTTTCCCCCCCATCAAGCATCTACCCAGGCACAAGCCTAGCAAACTGCCTTCACCACAGGAATGCCTTCCATGGGTTTTTCCAATCCACCTTTCATGTCCCAAATTCCCATCACATCTACCTTCCCGACGTCCCCTACAACATAATTCCCATCGCACACTGGCTCTCATTGGGGCCTCACTCAAGAAGAAATGAAAGCTTGGGGCATACCAACCCATTCTTCTACGTCCATGTTTGAGAATCAACAAGCCACCTTCTCACAAGCAGCACAACAACAACCATCGTAGCCTTTGTCAGTTTCATCATTCACAAGCTATCCATTCCCAGCACCTAGTGCTTTTCAACAAATTCCTCCACCTCAGTAGCAAAGTTCATCCCATTTTGCAAGTTATCTTGCCCAACCACCCTTTGCTTCAAGCTTCCCCACATCAATTCCACCCTTAAGCAATGCGGGAATGCACCTGACCTACATTGGTCAAACACAGAGCCAGGTCCAGTAAGGACCATCTTACCAGCAAGCGGTGTCATTCCACCAACCTCCCCCACAACAACCCCACTTCTAGTGACAGCAACAAACCCCTATCATTCCCCAGCAATAGCAAGCTTCCTCCTACCAGGCGCAACAACAAAATCCTGCCATTCCACAACACCAGCAAGCAGTCCGATATCCACCACCACAATATCCCCCTATGCCACATTAGTAGTATCCTCCCCAACAAGTATCAATCCAAGATCCACTCCAATCTACCTATCCCACTGGGCCATCTCCATATCCCACTCCACAATATCCAACTCAAATGGGAGTACCTACTCAAACACCAATCAATGCTGAATGGGAAGCCATGAAGAATGCTCTTAAAGAACTTCAAACTGGTATCGATAGCAAAACCTACAAGTTTGAGGAGGTGTCTCCTTATCCATTTGATCGATCCATTGCCACTATACCTTTCCCCAAGCACTTTGAGACACCTAAATTTTATAAATATCAGGGAAAAGGAGATCCAGTCAATCATATTAAAGAATTCTATATGGTATGCCAAGAAGTGGCTTATAGTGATAACTATCTCCTACGCCTATTCCCCAAAAGCTTGGGAGGAACTGTGATTGAATGGTTCTACAAAATACCATGTGGGACTATCACAACCTTTGCTAAACTTTCTGAGAAGTTCATTGCCCACTATGCCCACAATGTTGAGAATGAGTTGACCTTGTTAGATCTTTGCAACTCAAAATAGAAACATGGAGAAAGCCTAGCAGAATACGTGCAATGATGGTAGAACCTTACTACCAGGTTATCATACCAGCCACCTGAAAAGCATTTGACCAAAATCTTTATTGATAATCTGCATCCTAAGTTATCCCACTTCATGAGAATGAATTGTCTCCAAACCTATCAAGATATCAAGAGCAAGGGGATAGGTATTGAAAAGGCCCTCCTAGATGAAGGCACAATCTGGCACTTCAAAAATGATGCCCAAAAACCCAGCAATGATAAATCCCGTTACTGGAATCATAACAAGAATGTTGTTACTGATGGAGCCACTAATACCAAGCATGTCCAATTTGTTGTAGCTAGTCCTTCGTCAACTCTTGCATACCAACAACAACAAGTGCCCATCCATCAACAACCTCCTCAAGTCCATCAACAACCCATGCAACAATATCATTCTCAAAATAATCAGCAGAACTATCAGTAGCAAGCCCATCAAGCTTATCAAGGTAACCCAAACAATCAAGTCAATGCCATCAATATTAAACCCAAGAAAAACAAAACTAGAGCTCAAAATCATCCAAAGAAGACCTTCACACCACTGGGTGAACCTCTGGATGTTATCTTTCATTGGATGGCCAAGGCCAACTTGATTACATATCCACCAATTCAGCCAATTGATGATACCACTCCCAAGCCTGATTGGTACGAAGATCATGAGTACTGTGATTATCATCGTGTCAAAGGACAAACTACCCTAATGTGTATGAGACTCAAAAATTATATCCAAGATCTCATTGATCAAAAAGAGATTCAGGTAGATACACCTGCTCAAGCCTCACCAAATGCCAATTTACAAATCTATCAGAATGTGTTCCCACAACACAATGTTGGGAAGAATCAAGCTAATACCAATCATCCCCAGAATCATGGTAAAGGCAAGCAAGAAGATCACACTACTACCTACATCAATTATGATAAATTTGTTGGATGTATAATCCAAGTTGAGCCCATAGTCAATACCATCCATGTCAGAGGAGTAGATAGTCAATGTGCTATTACCACCCATAGGGGTCGGATAACTATTGCTGGTGCCCATCCAAGGCTAGTACAAAATGCACATAATGCACAGTACAACCTCATAGAACATCTTGGGAATACACCAGCCCAAATATCCATCTTGGACCTTCTCCACACTTCACCTCTCCATCAGGAGATCCTTGACCGAGCTCTCAAAGAAGGACATGTCCCCACAGACATTAACACCACCCAGTTTGAGACCCTTGTGGGACATCTATCCATAGCCTATGCTTTATCCTTCAAACCATTCGACATGCCAGCCATTGCACTTGACCATACTCTCCCTATCCGCATCACCGTCATGGTTAGAGACTTTGCCATCAAACGGGTCTTAATAGATAATGGCTCAGCCCTAACCTTGTGTACTTTGAAATTCATTCAGCAGATTGGGTTCACCCAGGCTAATATAGCACATGAAGTAATTTCTATCAAAGCCTATGACAACTTGGAGTGTACCTCTGAAGGTACCATTACTTTTCCCATTCAGCTGGGCCCAGCAACATAGGATACTATTTTCCATGTTGTCGATCTTGACCTACCATTTAATATCCTCCTAGGCCGACCATGGATTCATTCCATTAAGGCTGTACCATCTACTTACCATCAGTGCATCAAATTTTTGCATCAAGGCACTAAGGTTACCATCCATACTGACCCCCAACCCTTCGCATACTATCGTGCGATGGAAGCATCATTCCCTCACTCCACTCATTATCTTAGAACTGATGTTGGTACTTCTATTGCCAGCTCATCCTGATCCCATTGCGATCCAGAAACCATTCTCACCTCCACCCTATCTTTCATCAAGATCAATAACTAGGGTTGTGGTGAATATAGCCTACATGATGCATTTTCCATAGGGGCCCTCCCACTTGATCCACATACTCAAGGGCGCCTAGATCACCAAAGCAAGCCTATTGAAGAGCATCATGAAATCAAGAAAATCAGATCTATGACTTTTGAATCCCATGGCAACATAAACAATCAAGAGATGGATCCTGACATAAATAGGTGTTTGTATAAAGATCCCCCATCACCTGACACTCAACTTCTTGGCTATTTCAAAGATAAATATCCAAAACAATATAAGTATACCACTGAACAATGGCACTATCAAGCTGGTGGTCTAGGGCCACAAGAAGGTGACAACCAATATCCCATCACACCATCAAAGAATCCTGAACATCAGGGTCTTGGTTTTAATACCCCTCATCTACATATACAAGGGCCCAATACTGCAACTGGGGGCACCAACATGACTAGCGTTCCCCTCTTAAATAGCCAGGATGACCTCATAGAGATCGAAGATATCCCTGAAGAGAAAGAAATTAGATCCTACGATGATATCTTTGATGATGACACCCTCCTGGGGACTTCTGTCCTTCAACAACTTGCCATCAATCTCATAGAACTTCCCCTCACTCACCCTAAACTCATAGACTGGGACCAACCAAGCATTACACACATCGATGAGTTCCAAAGCATGGAAGCACTCCTAGAATTCATGGGGGCATCAGGCCCACAATTAGTTCACAATTCAGAGTCAACTCACATCTATAAGCTTGACCCAAAAGGATACTTCAGAGAGGAGGCAAGCTTTAGCTACAAAAGAGAAATAGAAAGAGTAAAACATGAGTCCTTATGTGAAAACCCTTCTGGGGCACATTCTGATTCCAAAAAAGTAAAAATAAAGAGCGTATCTTCTAGTGAAAACTTGGCAATTCAAGTGCTAGAAGATGAAGACTTGCCTCTTCCTCCCATCCAGGATTACAGACCTAAGCAGTCACCTATCATCATAGAAGAAACCAAGCCAGTCAACTTAGGTACAGAGGAATGTCCGAGGATCACCTACATTGTAGCCAACATGACAGAAGGTGAAGAAATGGCTTTCACTGCGCTCCTTCAAGAAGCTACTATGAACTTTGCATGATCATACGCACACATGCCTGGACTTGATCCTAAACTTGTTGTTCATCATCTAGTTGTAGACCCTAATGTCAAGCCAGTAAAGAAAAAGCTACACAAAATGCATCCCAAAGTATCTCTATTGGTAAAATCAGAACTAGAAAAGCTCCTAGATGAAAAGATTATTAGAGCTATAGATTACTCAGATTGGATCTCGAACATGGTACGTATCACAAAACCTTCTGGTGACATCCAAATTTGTACAGATTTTAGGGACTTAAACAAGGCATGTCCTAAAGATGATTTCCCGCTACCTAACATAGACATGATCATAGATCTTATAGCAAGCCATGAAATGTTGTCACTAATGGATGTTTTCTTTGGATACAATTAGATTCATATAGCAGCAAAAGACCAACACAAAATAGCATTCACCACTCCACGGGGTACCTTTTGCTATAACATGATGCCCTTTGGTCTAAAGAATGCAGGGGCCACATATCAGAGAGCGATGACAGCAATCTTCCATGACATGATCCAAAAGATCCTAGAGGACTATGTGGATGATATTCTTGCAAAATCAAAGACACGCCATGAACATCTTGACATTCTTGAGAGTGTCTTTGATTTCCTGCAACACTATGGGTTACGGCTCAATCCAAAGAAATGTGTCTTTGGTGTTACATTTGGAAAGCTCCTAGGTTTCATAGTATCACGACGAGGCATAGAGATTGACCCTAAAAAGGTCAAAGCAATAATAGAAATGCCTCCCCCAAGAAAACTTAGACAGCTTAGAAGCCTACAAGGAAAGCTTCAATGAGTACGTCGGTTCATTTCTCAACTGGTAGACAAGTGCCAACCTTTCATGCATCTTTTATGCAAAGACACCAGCTTCAAGTGGGATCCCATATGTCAGAGAAGCTTTGATAAGCTCAAGGAGTATCTAGCCAATTCTCCAATCCTAGTGCCACCAGTTCCAGGATGCCCTCTCATACTCTACATCTTAGAAACCACTACAGCACTGGGGGCACTCCTAGCTCAGCATGATGATGAAAACAAAGAGAGAGCCATCTACTACATTAGTCGAACTCTTGTCGGCTATGAGATTAATTACTCACCCATGGAAAAAGCATGCCTTGCAGTGGTCTTTGCCACTCAAAAGCTTAGACATTACATTCTCAGTCACATAATCAAGCTCATTTCAAAGGTGGACCTCCTCAAATATCTACTATCAAAGACAACTCTCATAGGCCGTATGGCAAAATGGGTCATGATACTCAGTGAGTTTGACATCTAGTACATAGATCAAAAAGTAGTTAAAGGGAAAGTCATTGCCGATCAGTTAGCAAAAGCACCGCTGGTGGATGCTTATCCACTAATCATGGAATTCCCTGATGAACACTTATGTATGATCGAAGAGCAGCCCATGTGGAAACTATACTTTGATGGCTCCTACACATCACATGGATCAGGGGTAGGAATCCTGTTTGTCACACCTCAAGGTGACTACATCCCAAAGTCATTCAAATTGGGATTTTCATGTACCAACAACATTACAGAATATGAGGCACTCATCTTAGGTCTCAAAACAACCATTCAATGGAATATCATAGAACTGCAAGTGTTCAGCGATTCATAGCTAATTATCAAGCAAGTACTAGATGAATATTAGACAAAGGACGATAAGCTGCTACGTTACAAAGAACTCATGGATAGATTGAAATAGCATTTCCTGAATCTACAATTCACACAGATACCCAAACTTTAGAACAAAGCAGCAGATGCAATGGTAACTATTGGGTCCTTGTTATAAATCCCACATGACACATCACAGTATGAATTCCTAGTCAAGTAGCTACATACACTAACTTATGAGAATGCCGATGCAGAAATGGTGTGTGTCTTGGTTGGTCCCTAGTCCCTGTGGTCCCATGACATCCATGCATATCTAAAGAATGGTATCATATCTCCCCATCTCACCAATAACCAATGCCAAAACCTTATCCGTAGAGCTTCCCGCTACACTCTTGTAGCCAACACCCTTTATTGTCGAGGGTATCACAATATCCTCTCTAGCTGTTTAGATTCAAATGAGGTCATCCTGGCTTTACAAGAGGTCCATGCTAGAATTTGCGGTGCCCACACGATTGGCACGGTTCTAGCTAAGCAGTTGCTTCAAGTTGGGTATTATTGGCCAACCATGGAACATGATGCTTGTGAATTTGTCAGAAAATGTTTACCATGTCAGCAGCATGCAAATTTGATTCATGCACCAGCACAAGACCTGCAGCCCATTGCGCCACCTTGGCCATTCTCATGCTGGGGCTTTGACCTTATCGGCTTAATCACTCCCCTCTCCTCGGATGGACATAAGTACATAATAACTGCCATAGAATACTTCACCAAATGGGTTGAAGCGATTCCACTCACCCTAACTACTGGCATCCAAATATCCAAGTTCATCCTTTACCACATCATTTGCCACTTTGGCATACCATCTACCATCTTCACAGATCATGGCACACCTTTTGAAAACTAGCATGTGGATGATCTGTGTGCCAGACTCCACATCCATCACCGTTTCTCTAGTCCATATTTCCCCCAAGGAAATGGCCAAGCTGAGGCAACCAATAAAACTATCTTGAAAATCCTCAAGAAGGTTGTCAATGATTCTGGTCGTGACTGGCACCTCCAAATTAATCCTACCCTTTGGGCCTATCATACTTCTTATTGCACTCCCACAAGCACCACCCCATATTCCCTTGTATATGGTGCTGAAGCCATTCTACCGATCGAGGTTGAGCTCCCATCATTGTGAGTCTCCATGAAAAACTACACCACTGATGAAGACTATCGTGTAGCCCGTCTCACACAGCTAGACCTATTAGATGTAAAGAGACAACAAGCATATGATCACCTGGTTGCATACCAGAATTGAATCAAAAGGAGTTATAACAAAAAGGTCCATCTTAGACAGTTCCAGGTCGGTGACATGGTTCTCAAAGAAAATTAGAAGGTCCAAGAAAATCGAGAAAAGAAATGCAAGTTTGAGCCTACTTGGCTAGGCCCCTATGTTGTCACATCATGCTTCGGCTCCAGAGCTTATCAGCTATCTACACCAAAAGGTGAGCCTTTGAATGATCCAATCAACATCATACATCTGAAGAGGTTCTATGCCTGAACTAGATCCTACATATTCAGAAAATCCATAAAAATTGGAAAAAAGCAACAAACTACAAAAAAAAAAAAAAAAATCAAAAAAAGAAAAAAAAGAAGAAAAGAAAATAATCATCCAATGGTGAAAAATTGGCAATTCAGGCACCTTGGACAAGTATGTTGGTGAAAACTTGACAAACAGGCACCATACATAGTGGACTGAGTCATTATCTATCAAACTTCCATCCCCCATCCCACCATCTCAATCCTTTTTCTCCCATCCCCATCCCCATCCACCATCCCCCGCACTCCTCTTTTTTCACAATCCTCACACAAATCCACCATTCCCACCTGCACATATCTTGTTCCCTATCTTGTACCATATCTTGTATCTCTTGTATAGTGCTATCCTTCTTGTACTATACCCTTGTACCATATCTTGTATCATATCCTATATATCTTGTACTCTGTCCTGTATAGAGAGATCTTCCTATCCCCAATCCTAAGCTTTTGTACATATCCATTGTATATCTTTTCCCATCTGTTGTACATCAGTCCTTATCAGTCCTGCAACAGCATTTGATCAGAACACTTTGTCCTACCCAGCCTTTTACTTCAACAACATCAATTGTTGACTATTCTTGATCACCGTGATTATTCTTTGACTTCATCATTTTCCAGCGAACAACAACACTCATTCTCTCATCAATCAGCGGGTCCTTGAGGATGTATCCTTCCTCCTATCAGACCTCATCTTCCCCCCATCAAATCAATCAAATCAAGTCTCTCTCCTTGGCAAAGGATGTCTTTTTGGAGTTATCATTTTGACCTTGGATTTTGTCCTTTGGGTCTTGTTAATCTTTTACAGCTTCTCATTGTTCTCTACTCAACATCACCATGATCCTTTATATCATGGTGTGCTGCGAATGAGGATAATTTGGAGCAAGGTCTTTTGATCTTTTTCTTCTTGTGAGTCCATCATGTGTTTGTGGTTTCTTCAGCATCGTTTCCACCATGCTTCCTCTTGGGTTCATGCGTGATGCTAGGGCAACCCTGCGTGTCTTTTTAGCATCAGTCCTATGCAACGTTGGTGACAAGGCCTTGTGTTCTTTCATAACCTTGGTAGGTCTCTAGCATTGCTATATTAAACTAGGTTGTGCTCTCCACATTTGCACTTGGAGCTTCCCCAAATCCCCTGCATCCTGCATCATACAGATTAATCCTGCATCTTGCATCCTCATATCACTGCATCCTGCATTTTGCATTCCATCTCATCTTGCATTCACCCATCTTTACTCTTGGAAGCTTCGTTATTTATCTCCCCTTCTTCCTAGGTCCTTCCTTCTCTGTTTCCTTTTGAGAAAATTCCACAACGTTTACTCCTTGCATTATTTTCTTGAGGGGGCACAACCCCTTATTCCTCCAAATTCTAGCCTTGGGCATCTTATTTTCTTGTCTTTGATGCCATGCCTCTTGCGGCATCGCATCAAAGAGGGGCAAAATGTAGACACCTAAAAATCTTTTAGAAAATAAAGTATTTTTATTTTTTGAAAAACCTCTGATGACATCATCATTTATTAATTAATTAATTAATTAATTTATTTATTTATTTTTATGTCATTAAATCCCTTTATCTTAATTAAAAATATTTAATTAAGGAATCCCTCCCAAAAATGTTTAAATCTTATTTAAACATTATCTCCTTATTTATTAATTATTTTAATTAATAAATTGACCAAAAATCTCAAAATAAATAATTAATTTATTTTTTCCCCAAAACTTGGCCAATTTCCTTTAGACCACTAACCTCTTCCAGAATCTTCTAATCCCTCCTTAATTTCGATTAAAAGGCTAAACCCATCTTTTCTAACCCTAATCCCAACTCAAAATATTTAATTAAGATTAAATATTTATTAAATATATTTTAATAAATATTCCCAAAACTAAAACCTTTGGAATGAATAAACATTTATTCATTCTCCCTAAACCAAGAAAAACTCTAGACTCTTCTAGAAACTTCTCAACCCAACCTCTTCACCCATCCTAATCCTAAATCCCCCTAATCCTAAACCTAATCCTACCCCTAAACATTTGCACAATCCTAACCAAGCTTAAGACTTTCCTAAACGAAAGCAAAGTCTCCCCTTCCAAATATCTCAACCATAAAACATTCAATGCATCCACAAATTCATCAAAGTCCCTTAAAGGCTCATTCAATGCTCTTACAAGCACTTATGAGGGGAGTTATGAGCTTTGAGCCCCCTTTGTTGACTCATCTTTACCCTTCCCTTCATCCACTCACCTTGTGACATGTGTCACCTCTTGATTGGCTGTAGACTAGCACAATCCATGTGCTCCCCTTTGAATGAATCTTGGCCTCTCTTAAGGATTTCAATCCTGACCACTCATTCTTCCTTCCCAAATCCTATAAATACCCCTCCTTTCAAGAGAAAATCAATTAGCTTAACTTTCATTCTCATGCATTGTTATCATGCCCTTTTATTTCTAGACTTAGCACAAATCATTCTAACTTAGTTTACTTTCAAGCATTTTAGCTCATCATAGCTTAGTAATAATGGATTAACATAGTTTTTATTGTTGTTTTGCATAGCATAGCATCATATCACATCTCTATTTGGTCTAAAATCAATCTTAGCATAATCACACTTGCATTGAATCTCCATTTAAGCATCATAGTTTGAGTTCTTGAGGCCTTAGGGGCAATCTTAGGTGTTCTACCCATTATTGTGCCATTTTTTGGGGTTTTCATGAGTCTCAAACCATCCTAGAATGCATTAGAGTATGCTCCAAGTGCTTAGAGAGCACACCCACATCCCTCTTATCAGAACAAATCAAACAGTGCTTGGGTGCACCTGTTTAGACTCAATCTAAGGTGGCTAGCTTAGAGTTTTCTTTGTTTTGCATTGATTTCATTCTTAGACTAACATCTAATCATTGTTTGGCTTGAAGTCTTTCAAAGCAGGTACCCTCAAAAGCCTAGTCCACACTATGTAATGAAAATACCTTTCTTCATTTGATATACTTGTAAACCAACAAAGAATTTGATCTCACCAAACATACTCATCTCAAATTCACTTTGCATTTCATGTGAAAATTTTTTACACAATGCATCTTGTCCACCAAAAATAATGTCATCAACAAAAATTTTGGCCAATAAAATACCTTTTCCTTCTTCATTCTTCACATATAGGCTGCTTGTGTCATTTGTCCTTGAAAATCCAATTTGTATCAAATAATTATGCAACTACTCATACCATGCTTTGGGAGCTTGTTTCAATCCATATAAATCTTTGTTCAGTTTGCATACCATATGTCTTCTATTTGGATCAATAAAACCTTCTAGTTGTTCTATGTAAACTTCTTCTTCTAGTATACCATTTAAAAATGCAGACTTTATGATGCAGGAGCATCCTGGGTGTAAGAGCAATCTTGCATCACCCAAATTTTTTTTTTTTTTTTTTATTCAATAAGGGCTATCTTGTGTAGAGTTGCTATTTATGGAAACTTTCTATTATTGGTAAGTTATTCATACGATCTTGGAATGTTCTGATTTCACACGTGGAGGTTCATCTTAGTCGTATCAACCTGCTAGTAAAGTTTCATTAACAGATCAAGTCTAGCTTTGGAGATATTGAAGATTTTTGGTATTGGTAGCAAGGTACATAAACTTTGAACTCAGTTTTGAAGGCTTTAGAGGCCTCGGATGAGGTCAAAAATTTGAGTGACGGGTGCTTGTACGAGTCAAGCCTGTAGAGCGCTTTGTGGCCTTTCTGAATTAGGGTTATAATAGTCAATCAGAGCAACTGGCGATGACTTATGGTCTTCAGAAGTTGAGTCGCCTGGAATGGCAGAAAATAATTTTCCTTCAAAATTTCTATTTGGGTTTCAAAAGTTATTTTGAGCCAACTTTGATGTAATAAATTGAAAAATAAAATAATTCTAAGTTTGGTTAGCCCTATGGGGTAAATTTTTGGAACCTTCTCAGGCGATGGAAATTACCTATATAAAGAAGGCCCATAGTGTTGTCTTAAGCAGTTCTAGGTAGTAGATCTGGGTAATAATTCAAGGCTTTGTCCTACAAAATATTGTAAGGGAATGCCCATGTGGCTTTGCATATTGTAATTCTGAAAGTTTGTAATTCCACATTTGTGGAGATAATAAGAAGCCAATTTTCCATTCTTGCATATTGTTATTATTTCTCTATTTCTGTTATGTGTTTGTGGTTTTAAGGGGATCACCCTTCATCACTTTACATCCATTTGATATACCTTGAAATCTTTATAAGCAGCATATGCAAGTAGAGTTCTTACTCCTTCCAATCTAACTACAAGGGAAAATGTCTCCCCATAATCAATTCCTTCTTCTTGTGCGTAGCCTTTGCATACTAATCTAGCTTTGTTCCTAGTGATTTCACCTTTCTCATTCAGCTTGTTTTGAAATACCCATTTTGTTCCAATAACATTCTTATCTGCAGGTCTTGGCACTAAAATCCAGGTTTCATTTTTCTCAATCTAGTCAATCTCCTCATTCATTGCTTGTATCCAGTCTTCATTTTCTAATGCCTCTTTAATTGTCCTAGGTTCAAATTCACATAGTAAGCATGTTGGATCCTTGGTCTTGCTTTTGGTCTGAAATCCAGTATCTTTATCTCCAATTATCTATTTAGGCTTGTGATGTCTTCTTACATATTTTGCCAAAATAGGTTCAACATTTTTCTCTTTTATTTCATCAAGTTCCCCAACAAGATTGTCAGATTCAGCTTCTGAATGCTTGGCAACCTCTTCCTGATCCTCGACAACATTATCATGTAGCTTAGCATGTTCTTGTTCTCTCTCGGCACTATTTTCCTGACACTTGACATCATCTATCTTTCACTCAGCATTGCTTACTCGAGACATGGAATAAAGTGTAGGTCTGATACCTACCTCATCTATTTATTTAATGTACACAAAAGATCTATAATCTTCTAGTTCTCTCTTACTATCAACCTCATTTCTTTCTTTATACTCATCAATTTTTACATTCATACTTTCCACAATTTTGTTAGTGTTAGAGTTCAAACACTTATAAGCTTTACTTTTTGTGGAGTATCCTAGGAATATGCCTTCATCACTTTTAGCATCAAATTTTCCATTCCTATTGTCTTTCAATATGTAACACTTTCTTCCAAATATTCTAAAGTATTTAACACTTGGTGCATGTCCATACCATAACTCATAGGGTGTCAGATTTGTACCTTTCTTGATCTATACCCGATTAAGAGTGTAAATAGTTGTACTTGCAACTTCTTTCTAGTATTTTTGTGCCACATTCTTATCAATCAATAGTGTCCTAGCACAATCCAAAATAGATTTGTTCCTTCTTTCTGCTATACCATTTTGTGGAGTTGTCCTAGGTGTAGACATCTATCTTTTGATTCCTCTATCATTGCAAAATAGATTAAATTCATTTGATGTAAATTCTCCACCTTAGCCAAATTTAAGACATTTCAGGTTCCTACCTTTCTCCTTCTCAGCCTTAGCCAAATACCACTTAAAAAATTCAAAAGCATCATATTTTTCTTTCAGAAACATTACATGCATCATCCTAGTATGATCATCAACAAACAAGATAAAATATCTAGCACCATAGTAACTTTTTACACCCATGGGTCCACAAAGGTTAGTATGAACCAAATCTAAAACATGTTCAGAAGTAAAAGTTTTTCTCTTGAAACTTGACTTAGTCATTTTCCTAACTCGCATTCTTTGCACATCACATTCTCAGGTTTCTTCAATCTAGGTAGGCCTCTTACTTTCTTCTTCTTACTTATCTTTACCAAATTGTCAAAGTCAACATGACATAGCCTCTTATGCCATAACCAAATGTCATCAAGTTATGCAATCATACATATTTCTTCAGATAGGTCAAGATAGAACAAATTACCTCTAGTCCACTCACCACTTCCAATCAATTGACCAGTAGCATCAAATATCTTAGCTTTCTTGTGATGAAATTCCACTCGGTAACTAGTCTTGTTGAGATGAGCAACATTTAACAAATTATAATTCAATCCTTCAACCCAATAAACATTTTCACAAGAGATTTTATCAGTTAGTTTAATCAATCCTTTTGCTCTAATAGGACATGGTGTATCATTACCAAATGTTACACTTTTACCTTTATAGTGATGCAGGGTCTCAAACTTACTCTTGTCACCTATCATGTGATGTGAACAACCACTGTCAATAATCTATTTATCATTCTTGTTCACATAGGAAATCAATACAGTTTTCTCATCCTCATCAGATTCATCTTTCATTGCAACATAGACAACCTCAATTTTAAAATCATCACTATTAGTTTCAGTCTCTTCTTCAGCAATATAACAAGATTTCTTACCTTTACCTTTGTAGTCTTTGTACCTTCGGTAGCTTTTGTCATCTCTTCTTTCTTTGTGTCTGTTGTTTCTCTCTTCATCTTTATCCTTCCTGTCAAGACATCTAGTAGCTATATGACTGACTTTATTACATGCAAAACATATAATAGGGAGTTTACCTTTATATTTTCCTTTCCCTCTTCTCAATCTTCTAGCCATAAGAGATTCTAGATCTTCAAGATCTTCATCAGAAGTGTCACTATCGTCTTCAATTTCACTTTTACTTTCACTTTCACTTTTACATCTTTCTTTCTCCTTTTTAGGCTTGTTCAAAACTAATTGTGACTTAAAAGCAGATTCAACATTTCCAAGATTACCAACAAAGAAGTTTTCATAATTAGATAGTTCAAAAGCAGCCAGCTTGAAAATCAAACCTTCCAAAGTAAGCACATTTCTAGAGTTACATCTAGATTCTTGAATAGCTAAGATCTTGATAGCATATATAGGACACAAAGTTCTCAACACTTTTCTAATTATGGTCTCATCATCAATAATTCCATTTGCTCCTCTAATAGCATTCACAACTTCTTTTATTTTACCACAATATTGTGCAATGTTTTCATCTTCATTCATTCTCATTTCATCAAACTTACTGTTAGTAAACAGATTTGTCCTTCTTGTTCCTTGTGACAATATGAGTCTCAATGCCCAAATTATGAACAAAACTTGCTTACAAATAGTTGAAAAGCCTTTCTCTAATTACTGGCTTTTCTCTGAATTGGTAGGTACAGCTTCGTATGTGTATGATATTCAAAGAATAATGTTTTTATCTTAAACTAACATGGGGTATGCTCTTAACCTGAGAGCAGAAGAGGCAAACTGAACTAAGTCTAGCCAGAACTTAATCCAGGCAGGAAAAACTTCTAATCTAAGACCAAGTAGCAAACTCACAAATCCTATGAATTTAGATGCTCAACAACTACCTATAGAAATGCAAATGAAACATAAAGGGCTTCTAATGAATCCTTCCCTAAATCTCCCATAGCACATCCTACTCTATTCAATTCATATCCTTATAACAAAAGAATGAAACATCTTTCCTTTTCTTCTGTAATTCAGATTTAAAAGAAAGACACATAGAAGTAACAACTAATTAGTTCTCCTCTGAACTTCCCACAAAACATCCTCTTGAGGTTCATTTGTATCCTTATAACAAAAGATTGAAACATCCTTTCATTCTTATCGTAACTCAGATTAAGAGAAGAAACCAACTAATTAACTAATTGGAATAGAAATTATTGACATAAAAACACCCTTTATTGACTTTGCAATATCAAGTCTTGTTACATCAACAATTTGCCGACCCCTTGCATTTTCTTTTGCAATAGTTTATATAAGAATTACAACATGCATTCTTTCATGGGAATGCAAAACGTTTCAGCTTCTAGAATTTGAGCAGACTGAAGAAAGATACTTTTGAAATTACAAACAAAAAGGAACTCCAAAAGACTCTATCTTTTCATATAATCCACCTTTGAGAATGTGAAGTGAACAAACTCCATCCATTGAAATGAACTTGGGAATGCTACATAACATCTACATGCATCCATAAACATTTGACCATCCCTCTGTCTTAGACTTCTCCTTGTTTTCATATCATAAGGAATCAGTTTTGAGACCTCAATAATGTACAATTTCTTCGACGTGCTCTACAATCGACATTTTTTATTCTAATATGATATTCAACCATCTATTTCATCATTTTCTTCCTATCAACCTCAAGCACTTACATGTAAACACATGCAGAATGCCCCTGAGATAATATTCTTTTAATTCCTTTTTAATTGTGCACTTGACACGTGTCGAGATCCCGCATTCCCTCAATGACTTTTTCATAGCATAGCAGACAAGTGGGGACTATTGATGAAAATCCACTGATAAGTCTTTGGGACCCACCACCATGTGTCTTCATCTCACATGATTGCAAGATAGTTCTCTCAGTCATGCGATCTTGTCACCACACACCTACCACAGGGCTTTCACTATCTTGTATTACCCCGCCGGCCAATAAAAACCTAACAAGTCATCGCCCAAGGATCTCAATCGGAGCTAAAAACCTCTACTTGACCATTTGTTGCATGATCGCATGCGGCCAGGAAGGCCTATGCGATCGTGCGACCAACCACGAAGTGTTAACTACCACCACAAACCATTTAGAACTTTCTTAACTGTGACCGTTGACGGTTTGTCACATGGTCGTATGGGCTCGGAAGAGCCCATGTGATCATGCGACCAACCATAAGATATTAATCACTAACCACTGGTGGCTTGTTGTTTTCTTGACTACTGACTGGCCCCGCAGTGACATTAGAAACTGGGACCCACCTGGTCGGAGTTGCATACTTGAAGGTCAAAAACACAAAGGGTTTTCAAACCGAAGGTTGAAAACATAGAGAATTTTTGGACCGAAAGTCAAAAACATCCTGAACCTTTAGAGAGAAGGTCGAAAACACACTGGACTTTGACACTTGAGCATTTCTTGGAACAAATAGGATGCATCCAAAAAGGGAATGATAGGGAAATTTTGGGGAACAACTACACACTGTCCCTCGATTCCATTATAATTCAACATAGACTCATTGCCATTTTCTTCGATTGCAATTAAGATGCAATATTTTGAAGTAATTTTATATTCTGAACCTATGGATCTTTATACTAGGTGAAATATAACAATGAAATCTCCTTTTCATTTTGCAAACTTCCAGGAACACTTCTTGATATCTCCTTAGCCTGCAGATTTGAATATACATCAAAGTCTTCAACTGCAATCCCTGCTGATGCACTTATTAAGAATAAGAGGAGTTTCTTCACTTGAAGTGTACACACTGCTATATAGAGTAAAATCTGAATGATTCAATGTTGGCTTTGTCATTGCATCCCTCACATGAAGAATCTTCTCATGGTTCTTTTGGATGCCTGAAACTTATTACTCCCAAACATCATTCCACTTGCTGAAAAGAGCATCAATTGGAGCACCATGATCTTTGTCGGGTTGGGATCTACAACCTACCCAAATAATGAGACCTTGATAACAACCCACCTGGCTTGAAACAAGAAGGCAATGGCAGGGGAACCTGGCAAAGACTTCCTATCCTAGGGAAGACTTAGACCTAGACACCATCATGACTAGACTAACTTGACATGACCATATGACTCCAATATTGCCAAAAAAATTGGGTGACTAAAAGTTAGGCAATAGCTCACTCTGACTGGGGGATCATGTACTACAAAGTGCATGAAGAATTCAGCTTCCTTGGTGAGACAAGTGCCTTAAGAATTGGGTTACGAAGTCTAGATGAAAGAGAACAATAAGTAGCTACATACAGGGAGGGTGGAGGGGAGCAGGGAAAACTAAAGAAAAACAACTAACCACAAAAGTAAGGAAAAGCTACGCTAAAACACACCAAAATTTGAAAGCAAAACCTAACTACAAAAGGTGAGGAGACCTCACCAGTAGGACCAAAAGAAAAGAAAGATTCATATGTGACCATTTATAGGGAGAGAAAAGTATGAACCTTTCCTAAATAGAGGAAGATGCTCCACCAATTTGAAACAGGACTAGTAACCTCTAGCTACTCCTTTATTGTTGAACCTAAGTCCAAAAGCTATTTGCAACATGGTAACCCATAGGACCTTTCCAAACAGCCATGCCTCATCATAGATCTCTAGTTCATCTATACGTTGTTGCACACCACTTTTCACATGCTCAACTATCTTTTGTGAAGGAGAAAAACATTCACCAGATTTTGTATATACTGCTGGAAAATACTCACATCTATTTATTTCATTGCCAGCAATATCACTTTTATCAAAAATACCAGCATCTGAACCAGGATTGAGAACATCAGAAAGTTCAAGAGATTTTGGAAATGAACTACCATCATACTAGTTGCAAGCATTGTCATTAACAACTTTAGGTTCCAAACCAAGATTGAAACAAAATGCATCTTCATTACATACGGGCTCTATCCAGATTGAAGCACCTTCTTTATCTTTAGCATTTATCAAAACTAAAAAATGTTCATCTGAATTCAAAACTTCAATATCTCGACTAACCGTGGAAGAGTACTCACATATGGCTAGCACCATGAATTGACTAATTTCCATTTTGAGACCAGGAGGACTATGATCAGACTCGCTACCTTCTACATGATGCTGCAACACTTCATTAGCCATTGAAATCTTTTCCTGTTCAACATCTGTTGTTGCACCAATTTCTTTAACATGTTCTTCAATAACACCAGGGATTCCAACTTTTGATAGCACATTGGTCTCATGATAATTTTTAGGAGAACAACAATCTGAAGCATGATCCCCATTTACTTCTCTTTCAACTCTACTTGTCATCTCCTCAAGCATATTTTCAGATTCGGAAAAACATGATCTCACTTTCAATTCTTTATCACTATGAGGGATACCTTCATTTGCTGAAAGTTGTGCTTCTGAAAACCAGGGCATCTCTTGCTTTCCAAAAATCAAACCATTAGTTGATATGGGCTCTTTATTCTGCTCACTGATTATATCCTTCTTAGGAAATTTTTTTGCAGTTTCAAGTGATTCAACTTGTTTATGATCAGCATTATCACCAACTTCACTCATTAATTTCTCATTCTCCGTATCTGTCAAAGCAATTTCTTTAGCTTCAATAATTTTAGCATGTTGAACCAAAGCTGATTCTTCTACTTGCAATTCTGAGAGTGGTTCTAGATTCATACTTATTGATTCTTGGGAAGCACTCACATCTTCTATAATTGCATCTGAGCTATTGGTGGTGTGCTCTTGGTATTCAGACACAAGTAACGCTTTTTCCCAATCCTTTTCATTATGCTCAGCATTAGGAGAAAAAGTCTCCTTTCCAACCTCAAATGATGGATCTAAAGGTGAAATTAATGATTCCAAAGGAAATACTGTTGAGAAACAAGGAAAAAAAACAACCTTTTCTTCTTCTCGTGATGGTTTAGGCCAGAAATGCTCTTCATGCTGATCACTTTCTTCATGTTGATGACTCATCCATGGTAATACTAAGGATGAAGTAAATTCAAGTTTTCCATCATGCTCAAAATCTTTCCTTGATACTTTAGTTGCATTTGAGCTTTTCTATTTGAATTCCTAGAGATTATAGAATCTCTTCTCAACTAGCTCCCACAATTCTCTAGACCGATGGTCTTGGGCTATACTTAAGTTGTTTTTTGTAGTATAGCCGAGACTCTCTTTAAGTCCACTCTAGAGTAGTTGAAGTATAGGATCCTCATCAATCACAATCTTTTCAATTAGTTGCATCTTATCTTCCTCTTCTTTTAGCAAGTGATATCTCGTGCAAATCCTTCTCCATAATAGCACAGTTGCATGATCTTTGGTAACATTTAGATTAATCTTTATTACATAACAAAAGTTTTCTAACAAAGATTCATACATATTATGCAACATAGAATCAGTAGTTTGGCTGAGTTCTATAAGGGAAGGGTCTGGTCTCCTTCCTTTCAATATTTTAATAGGCATGGTCCTTTTTACAATGGAGTCACCAATCTCTACAAGTTAGAGATAATAAAATTTGAAAATGTAAACATTGGACTTCTCAACCAAGGCTATGAGAACCAGAATGGAGTCACCAATCTATGAATAGTAGAGAAAATTATAAAAAAAATTGAGGAAACCAGTTTTAACATCAATATTCTCTTCTTCCTTTCCTCAGCTGGGTGCTTTCTAGTCTTCAACTTTAAGCTAATTCTTCCTTCAGCCTGTAGGACTAGAAACCTGATTCCTGTGGCAATAACCTTTCTCCACAAGATCAACTATAGTAGGGGAAACCAGAAATATTATCTTTTGCAATTTCATCCCCAGTGGAGTTGCCAAAAATCTGTTAGTAAACAGATTAGTCCTTCTTGTTCCTTGTGACAATATGACTCTCAATGCCCAAATTATGAACAAAACCTGCTTACAAACAGTTGAAAAGCCTTTCTCTGATTACTGGCTTTTCTCTGAATTAGTAGGTACATCTCCCTATGTGTATGATATTCAAAGAATAATGTTTTTCTCCTAAACTAACATGGGGTATGCTCTTAACTCAAGAGAAGAAGAGGCAAACTGAACTAAGTCTAGCCAGAAGTTAATCCAGGTAGGAAAAGCTTCTAATCTAAGACCAAGCAGAAAACTCACAAATCCTATGAATTTAGATGCTCAACAACTACCTATAGAAAAGCAAATGAAACATAAAGGGCTTCTAATGAATCCTTCCCTAAATCTCCCACAACACATCCTACTCTGTTCAATTCATATCCTTATAACAAAAGAATGAACATCTTTCCTTTTCCTCTGTAATTCAGATTTAAAAGAAAGACACATAGAAGCAACAACTAATTAGTTCTCCTCTGAACTTCCCATAGAACATCCTCCTGAGGTTCATTCGTATCCTTGCAACAAAAGACTAAAAGATCCTTTCATTCTTATCATAACTTAGATTAAGAGAAGAAACCAACTAGTTAACTAATTGGAACAAAAATTATTGACATAAAAACACCCTTTATTGACTCTGCAATATCAAGTCTTGTTACATCAACAATTTCCAACCCCTTGCATTTGCTTTTGCAATAGTTTATATAAGAATTACAACACGCATTCTTTCATGGGAATGCAAAATGTTTTAGCTTCTAGAATTTGAGTAGACTAAAGAAAGATACTTTTGAAATTACAAACAAAAAGGAGCTCCAAAAGACTCTATCTTTTCATATAATCTGCCTTTGAGAATGTGAAGTGAATAGACTCCATCCATCAACATTAACTTGGGAATGCTACATAACATCTTCATGCATCCATAAACATCTGACCATCCCTCTGTATTAGACTTCTCCTTGTTTTCATATCATAAGGAATCAGTTTTGAGACCTCAATAATGTAAAATTTCTTTGACGTGCTCTGCAATCGACATTTTTTATTCTAATATGATAGTCAACCATCTATTTCATCATTTTCTTCCTATCAACCTCAAGTACTTACGTGTAAACACATGCAAAATGCCTTTGAGATAATATTCTTTTAATTCCTTTTTAATTGCGTGCTTGACACATGTCGAGATCCCGCATTCCCTCAATGAATTTTCCATAGCATAGTGGACAAGCGGGGACCATTGATGAACATCTACCGATAAGTCTTTGGGACCCACCACCACATGTCTTCATCTCGCATGATCGCAAGACAGTTCTCTCAGTCATGTGATATTGCGACCACACACCTACCGCAGGGCTTTCACTATCTTGTATTACCCCGTTGGCCAATGAAAACTAGACAAGTCACCACCCAAGGACCTCCACCAGAGCTAAAAACCTCTGCTTGACCATTTTTCACATGATCACATCTGGCCAGGAAGGCCTATGCGATCATGTGACCAACCACGAAGTGTTAACTGCCACCGCAAACTGTTTAGAACTTTCTTAACTGTGACCGCTGACTGTTTGTCGCATGGTCACATGGGCTTGGAAGAGCCCATGTGATCATGCAACCAACTGTATGATATTAACCACTGACCACTAGCGGCTTGTTGTTTGCTTGACTAAAGACTAGCCCTGAGGTGACGTTAGAAACTGGGACCCACCTGGTTGGAGTTGCGCACTTGAAGGTCAAAAACATAGAGGGTTTTCAAACCAAAGGTTGAAAACATAGAGAATTTTCAGACCGAAAGTCAAAAACATCCTGAACCTTTAGAGAGAAGGTCGAAAACAAATTGGACTTTGACACTTGAGCATTTCTTGGAACAAACAGGATGTGGCCAAAATGGGAATGATAGGGAAATTTTGGGGAGCAACTACACACTATCCCTCGATTCCATTATAATTCAACATAGACTCATTGCCATTTTCTTCGATTGCAATTAAGATGCAATATTTTGAAGTAATTTGATATTCTAAACCTGTGGATCTTGATACTAGGTGAAATATAACAATGCAATCTCCTTTTCATTCTGCAAACTTCTAGGAACACTTCTTGATATCTCCTTAGCTTGTAGATTTGAATAGAGATCAAAGTCTTCAATTGCAATCCCTGTTGATGC
The DNA here is from genome assembly GCA_027943335.1 of Chamaecyparis obtusa. NCBI lineage: Eukaryota > Viridiplantae > Streptophyta > Pinopsida > Cupressales > Cupressaceae > Chamaecyparis > Chamaecyparis obtusa. Next base: position 36,460 of record BSBK01001066.1, on the reverse strand, counting down.
ACTTATTAAGAATAAGAGGAGCTTCTTCACTTGAAGTGTACACACTGCTATATAGAGTAAAATCTGAATGATTCAATGTTGGCTCTGTCATTGCATCCCTCACATGAAGAATCTTGTCATGGTTCTTTGAATGCCTGAAACTTATTACTCCCAAACATCATTCCACTTGCTAAAAAGATCATCAATTGGAGCACCATGATCTTTGCCGGGTTGGGATCGACAACCTACCCAAATAATGAGACCTTGATAACAACCCACTTGGCTTGAAACAAGAAGGCAATGGTAGGGGAACCCGACAAAGACTTCCTATCCTAGGGAAGACTTAGACCTAGAGACCATCATGACTAGACTGACTTGACATGACCATATGACTCCAATATTGCCAAAAAAAGTGGGTGACTAAAAGTTAGGCAACACTTACCTCTGAGACTCTTGGCTTTAGCTTTTAGTACATATTGATCACCACCATAGATCCTTGCAAGAGTGTCCCACATATCTTTAGCAATTGTGCAATCCTTAACATCTTCAAATTCTAGATAGCTTAGGGTAGATGCAATTTCTAGCATTGCTTGGTTGTGTTCTTTCTTAGCTCTCATTTCCTTGGCAGTCAAAGGTGTAGTAGGTGTGACATAGTTATTCTCAATGTAGTACTTTGTGGAATCACCAATACCAACCAGATGCAACTTCATCAAGCTTTTCCATGTAGGGAAGTTTTCCTTATTTAGCTTTGGTACCTCCTTCTTATAGATCTTGATCATTTGCTTCAAGTCCCTTTAAACTTGCTTTCTATAAACACCAATAAGCAACACAGCTTTGATACCAATTGTTAATATGATTTAGAACAACAAAGAGGGGGGGGTGAATCAGTTGTTCTCAAGTCTTGTTGTATAAAACAAATTCAAAAAATTTTACTTAAATCAGATCAAGAAACCAAAATAAACTCAATCACCGTTGATTCAATAATAGAAACATATAGCTTGGTAGTCTACTACCTTGCTATAACTAACTTGTAAAACACTTAAATTTTTAAACCAAAACATTCACACAAGTATGACAATAGGATTTATAGTGACACCCAATATGGGAAAAACCACTTTGTAACATGCTACTATTATTTTCACTCTTCTGAAGTGAGCTTGGTTAAAAGACAACCCTGTCAAAGGTTACAATACACACTATCAAGTGTGATCCGGTAAAAGGATTTCAATCACCCTATTAAAAGTGAGCCTTATTAAAGGACTTACATACACTCCATTAGAATGCAACCTTGTTCAAAGGATTTAACATATGACTGTTAGGTCAACCTCTATTAAAAGGATTTTGACTGTTACAATGGTTAGAAAGTTGCAGTAGTATTGATTTGAAAAACATACAACTCACTTTGCAAATATCGGATCTGATTCCATATTAAAATGCTAGTTTACTAACTTTGAAACTTTTCCATCTTCATCTCTAGTCTACTCAGAACTTTCCTTCAAGCAATCACCACACTTTTCCTTCAGCCTTTTCGCTTATACAGTCAATAAAACTTACTATTCTTCCAGCATCTCCTTCACCCATTCATCTCATACCTCATGCTTCAATTTCCTTAATACTTTCATCTATTAGGTTAACTTTTCTTTTATTGCTTAATCTCCTTCATAGATCTTAGGTTTAGGTCAGATTCATTGAATCTACCCACTTCATGTTCTTCATTTCCTTTTCTAGAATCATCTCAAGTCTCATAAAGATCTACAATAAAAAGTTTTACAAAGCATTAAATGCTTCCATACAATCAATAAATAAAGTCAACATGGTTTACATAATCTAAGAATTCAAACATTGTTGTCCCCAAAATGAATTCTCTTCAAATATAAAATTGCTGATGCTTGGTCAATACTGTGATCATTCACTTGGTCTCCATGTAAAATGCTCGGTCACTACTAAAATTGTTTCCTCAGCAAATAATGATACTCGATAATTTACTGATACTCAGTTGACACTATATTTTTCTCGGCATCCACTAACTCGGTCGACTCTATCATAACTCAACTTAAACATGATTTCTTCATTTTTTCTTGGTTAAGCCTACCAGTTTAGTCTTCAACTTTTACTAAGATAAAAAATACATTATCTCATCATTGTGCAACATAGTCAAGCACACTTTGTAGTACCAAGATAACTCAACCTTTCCTTAGGTGCTATTGTTACCAACCTTGCCCCACTCTTCCTCAACAATTCAATAGATATAGTACTTTCCTAAGTAGTAACAGTCTTACCAATTAAGGTTTGACATCAATGACAATACAACAATTGTTTCAATTTTAGTTTCCAATAGGTTCATGGTACTCATACAAATCAACAATGTTGAATATAGGTGATATATCCATGTCATCAAGGAAATCAATCTCATATGCATTTCCACTCTCAAATTTCCTTAAAATTTTACAAGGGCCAAAATTGTTCATTTTCAGCTGTCCATATGTTCCAACATGAAATCGGCCTTTCTCCAAATGAACCATTACTTTATCACCGACTGCAAAAGTCTTATGTCTTCTTGATCTGTCGGCTCTGTCTTTGTATTTCTAATTACTTTTCTTTAGCTTATGTTTCACATCTTCATGCAATATTTTCATGTACTCAGAAAACTTCACTCCTTCAACACTTCTCTTTGTTTCATTAGCAATATCCCTCAAATTAGATATACCTCTTGGTTGTATGCCATTTATAATCTCAAAAGGCATTTTTCTAGTACTCCTATTTAATGAATTATTGTATGCAAACTTTTCTTGTGCTAACACATAATCCCAATTACTTGGTTTGTCTCTAACTAAACATCTCAAAAGATTTCTGAAACTTCTATTCACAACATTTGTCTATCCATAGGTTTGTGGGTAAAATGTAGAACTATATTTCAACTTGGCGCCAAACTTTCTCCAAAGGGTCTTCCAAAAGTATCCAATAAATTTACTGTCTTAGTCAGATATAAAATATCTTCTATATGTACTGCATCTGATGTCTTTCTACAAGGTATAAAAGGTTCCATTTTAGAAAATCTATCCACAACAACAAATATAGAATCATTACCTCTTGTTGTCTTTGGTAAGACAAGAACAAAATTCATACCGATGTCAATCCAAGGTTTCTCAGGAACTAAAATTAGTGTATACAATCCAATATTATGACTTACTCCTTTTGCAACTTGACAAATTCCACAACGTTTCATAAATTTATTATCATATTTATACAACTATGGCCAAAATTATTTCTCCTAAAGCAAATTCAATGTCTTATCAATACCAAAATTTCCAGCCAAACCACTACTATGTTTCTACTTTATCAAATTAGTTCTCATTGCTCCTCTCGGTATACACAACTGAATACCTTTAAACAATATACCTCCTTGAATAAAATATTCATCCCATTTAGTACTTGGTTGATCTTGAATAGGTTTTTTTCACTTTCTCCATGACTTAGAAAAATCAGGATCAAATTCATAAGAATCTCTCATGCCATCAAAGCCAAGAACTTCAATTTTCATCTCGGTCATCAAAGATCTCCTTCTAATCAGTCCATCAACAACTTGGTTAGTGACTCCACTCTTATGCTTTATCACAAATGTATAAATCTTCAAATACTCAACCCATTTCATATGTCTCTAATTCAACTTCTTCTAACTACCCAAATACTATAAAGGCTTATGATCAGTATATAACACAAATTCAATCAGTATCAAATAATGTCTCCATTTCTTTAGTACTTGAAGAATAGCATATAATTCTTGTTCATACACAATATTTCTTTTTTGCATTATTCAAATTTACACTAGAGAAAGCAACAAGTTTACCTTCTTGACTCAATACAGCTCCAATTGTACTACCCCTTGCATCAAATTCTACTTGAAATACCTTATTGAAATCAGACAATGCTAAAATAGAAAATTCAACAACTTTTTGCTTTAGAGTCTCAAAACTTTTATCAGCTCCATGTGTCAACTTGAATTCTCTTTTATAGTCTCAGTCATAGCATTACAAATTGAACTAAAATTCATAATGAACTTTGGGTAAAAACTTGCCAAACTATGAAATGATATTACCTCACTAGCATTATTAGGTGTAGGCCAATTCAAAATAGCTTCAACCTTTTCAGGATCCATTTTCAAACCATCAGATGAAATCACAAATCCCAAATACACAATTTCCTCTTTCATGAATGAACACTTTTCAGATTTATTAGTAACTTTTCTTCTTTCAACCTCTGCAATACTTTTTTAACATGTAAAAAATGTTCTTCTCTGGTCTTACTGAATATCAGAATATCTTCAAGACATACAATAAAAAACATACCCAATAATTTCTTCAAAACATCATTCATCAATCTCATGAAAGTAGTCAGTACATTAGTTAAACCAAAAGGCATAACCAACCACTCATACAGACCTTATTTTGTCTTGAAAGCAGTCTTCCACTCCTTACCTTCTCTGATTCTGATATGATGATACCCAGTTTTCAAATGAATTTTGGTAAATTACTTTGCTCCAGTCAAACTATCCATTATGTCATCCATTCATAGTATAGGAAACCTATATTTCACTATTATCTTGTTAATTACTCTAGAATCAGTACTCATTTGACATTGTCCATTCTTCTTAAGTGAAAATGTTAGAATAACTAAGAGGGGGGGTGAATCAATTATCCCGTGTCCCACAACAAAATGTATAATTCAAATCAAAATCTTCAATTTCTGTTCCTCAGTAAACAAAATACATTCACTGTCTGTGCTTTTACTGATTACCAATCTTAATAATTATAACAATTACTGATCAAATCTAACATGTAATATGCAAAGTATGATAACAAACAAATATCACAATCAACACATAACACAAGAGATTTAACATGGAAACCCTGTAAAGGGAAAAACCACTTGCGACTGACAACCCAAAAAATGTTCACTCTTCTGAAGTGAGGTCGATAAAGACCCAACCGTGTTAAAGGTTACAAACACACTATCAGGTGTGACCTTGTTAGAGGATTTTAGACTAGAAGTTATCAGCCAACCAGCATTCACTATGGGGTTGATAGGATAACAATGTTCATTCTATGAATGATACATCATAAGACTTTTAGAGTCTACTCGGTTAAGAGATTTTGACTGTTTACAATGGTTAAATATGCAACAGTAGATGATCTACCTTAATACAACTTCAATTGAAAATTACAAACCAATATTTAACTCATACAAATCTTTCTAATCAATAATTCACTTCAGATTCAACACTGTATCAACTTACTATACGTCAGTAATAACTCTATGTAGCTCAGTAAATTTTTTGTAGCTTGGTTCTTACTAACCAGTATGATTAGAATGCATGAAAACTTCTTCATGTGATAACCCTGCAGTAGATTATTCTTCCGGCCTCTTTTCATAATGAAACCCTAGTCTCTTATATAGATGAGTAAATCATTTTCTTTCTATCCATCAGATTTTTCCGCTTAATCATCTCCATTGATTTTGCTGCTTCAAGCTTTCTTAGCTAATGTGTCAATAACTCGTTTCAATCTGCTTCTTTAGATCTTCCTTTAATTATGTTAGCCATTGATCTTTATAATAAACTTTATCTATAACCACTGAAATCAAGGTACTTTACAACTCATTGATCTTATCAGCTAAATTGTTCATTTAATTGATTCTATTCTACTTGGTTAACAGAGAAATGTGTCGGTTAACACATGCTCAGTTAACACTGCCCTCGGTATACACTACACTCCGTCAGTGTATACTGCAAAATGCTTCATTTACCGAAAACACTACTTTGTTTCTTTCAACTCAATTATTCATTATAGATGAATATAGCATAATATGTTAGGAATGAATGCTAGATGTTGGCTGTCATTCTGTAGCAGTTGTTGTTGTATTCATGACTATGATTGTCTTTGATGTCAACACAATGATGTTTTGGAGACTAGCAAAGAAGCAGATAGTGTTTTATTTTGCACACGTGTTATATTGAGAATAATGATATGTGATGTTGAGGTTATACTCTTTGATATATTATATGTCTATGGTTAAGAGTGCAAGTTAGTACAACATGTACGGAAAAAGTTATAAGCATTTTGGTGGAAGCAGTATTCAGGCAGTGTTCCTGAGTAGTGGTTTGTGGAAATCGGATGATATCTCCTAATCAGGATGGAATATTGTTTTGTGTAGTTATAGGGAAGTTTTAGACACATTGATGATGATGTGGTTCATAGTGCAAACTTCAAGGTCACACAAGTAAAGAGTTATTGCATTTGGAAGCTGACAGTTTTGAGTAATTTTGATGTAGCATGTAGAATCTTTTATTTTGTAATTGGATGTCGACTCATTTGTATTTATTTGAGTGTGGTATAAAGGAAGGAATGTTTTTCCTTATTTTATGTAGTGGAAATTTAAAATAAGTGTGAGCATGGTTTGGTTGCAGAAGAATGTAAGCATGAGGTGAAGAAAAGAGTTTATGAAGTTGTGAAAGCAAAATTGTGAAGGAAGACATGTGAAGTACAGAGATCTGGAATTGAGATCTAATGTAGTAGTGAGTGCGGTTTGGCATAGTGAGGAGGTAACATATTTCATATTATTCTACTAAATAATATTAAGGTTATTTGGATAGTGTGTTCAGTGATCTTACCCTAAAGCTGTTTGGGCAATGGGTCCTTCTGTCTTCCATAACTCTTAACAGGGTTAGAATCTTTTAACAGGGATTCAAAATATCCTAATAGGGATTTATATGTACTGAATGTATTTCATAAGACTCCTAACAGAGTTAATCCTTTCACATGGAATATTCATGTTAGTGCATCTTTTGTGGGCATCATTCCCACCGGGGTTTACTCTTTGATCAAGAGGTTCCCTAGTCAACATATCTTGTGTTATTGTGTCATTGTGTATGAATATCTTTCTATGGTTGGTAATTACATTGCTTACATGATTAAATTCTATTGAAGTTGATAAAGGTTATGATTATCTGATAATTGATTCACCCCTCCTTCTTAGTTATCTTGGTGGACTTTACTTTCTAACAATTGGTATCAGAGCAGCAAGTCCTTGAAAGGAAAGTTTAACAGCTTAAGAAGATCCATGGCGAATTTCAAGAAAGAAAGCCCTAAGTTTGATGGAGTAAATTTTGATAGCTAGAAGGAAAAGATGAAGACACATCTACTATGTTTAGGACTATGTTATTGGTTGATTACAAAGAATGATAGGACTATAATTAAAGAAGACAGTCTTGAAACAAGTTCTAAAGATGAGGTAGATCTACTCATGTGTAACATACTTGCAAGAGAAGCACTTTTGACAACACTTTCAGAGAATGAATACAGTTAGGTAAAATGTTTTAAGAAATCTAATGAAATTTGGAAAGCCTTACTTTCTACTTTTGAAGGTGATGAACATGCAAAAAGAGCTAGATTACATAATTGGATATGTGCATTTGAGGATATCAGAATGATGGAAGATGGATCTATTAGAAGCTATATTGGTAGAATGTCAGAAATTGTTGCAAGAATAAAATCTTGTGGAGGATCAAAGACAGAGAATGAAGTGATATGGAAAGTTTTGAGGACATTGACTCCTATATTGAAGTAGACAACACAGATGATTGAACAAGTTATACCTTGTACTATGAATTTTACAAGAGAGACTCTTCTTGGAAGACTAGAAGTAGCAGAGATGAACCTGAGGTTATTAGGAGACCTACCTAGAATGGAGACAACATTCAATGCTCTAAGTATTCATCGTACTTTGTTAAGAAGTATCAGTGTAAGTGGAGATTATGCCAGTAGCAACAGATCTAGAAATGAAGAAGATAAGAAGATTGAAGAAGGTATTGCCTTGCTTGTGGAAAGAGAACTAGACAGTAAGAAAATTTTTAAATGTTGGACTTGTCAAGAATATGGTCATTTTGCATCTAGATGTCCTAAGAGAGTTAAGAAGTAAAAAAATAATTTCAATCCTAGAAGATCTAAGGAATGTTATTATGCTAATGATGAAGATCTTGAAGCTAGTATAGAAAGAACCTTGAGTGAAAGTGATACTGAGAATAATGATGAGATAGGATTTGTAGCAATTAAAGAAGAGAATCCTGAAACTGATGCTAAGGAGAAAAAAGCCTTAGTTTCCCAAGTTGAAAAGAAAGCTGATTGGATTATAGATAGTGGTTCACATCATATGACTGGAGATATGAAGAAGTTCATAAAGTTTAACAATTATGATGGAGGAGTTGTTAGAGTTGGTAACAATGCACCTTGTTTGATTAAAGGTATAGGATCTATTACTCTTGATGGAAAGACTAACATTGATGTTGTTTACTTTGTTGATGGATTGAAACATAATCTTTTGAGTGTTGGACAGTTAGTGGATAAGGGATATCAATTTTGGTTTACTGAGAAAACTTGTGTGATAAAGGATAAAGATGGAAATATGATTGGAACTGGATCTAGAACCAAAGGTAATATATTTTAGTTGAATCCTACTGAGATGACATGCTTGATTACTAAAATTGATGATAGTTGGTTATGGCATAGAAGGTTTTGTCATATAAACTTTGATAACATTGTGAAAGTGAGTACTACACTTGCAGTAAGGGATTTTCCTAAAATTATGAAGCCTGCTAACATGATTTATAAAGAATGTGTGATGGCTAAGCAGAAGAAAAGTTTAGATTGGTAGAAAAGTTGGAGATTATTCATACAGACTTGAGCGGTCCTACTAGGACTAGAGGATTCTATGGAGAAAGGTATTTTATGATTCTTGTTGATGATTTTACAAGAATGATATGGATTGCATTTTTGAAAGAAAAATCTGAAACATTTGATAAGTTTAAGGTCATTAAGAATAAAGTTGAGAATGAATCTGGAATGAAGATTAAATGTTTGAGATCTAATAGAGGTGGAGAATTTACTTCTAGAGAGTTTAACACCTTTTGTGAAGTGAATGGTATTAAGGGATAGTTTTTAGCCCCTAGAACACTTGAACAAAATGGTATTGTAGAAAGAAGAAACAGGTCAGTAACTGAAGCAACAAGAGCTATGTTGTTTGAGAATGATTTGGCGAAGACATTTTGGAGAGAAGCAGTGAATACAATAGTATATACACTGAATAGAGTACAAATCAGAGCAGACATAGATAAGACACCTTATGAATTATGGTTTGGACATGCACCCTCAGTTAAGTATTTTAGAATTTTCAGAAGCAAATGTTATATAAAGAGAGATGATGATATTGGAAAGTTTGACCCTAGAAGTGATGAAGGAATTTTTCTTGGATATTATTTGAAGAGAAAAGCATATAGATGTTACAATAAAAGAACTAAAACTATTGTTGAGAGAACAAATGTTAAAGTTGATGAGAAGTTTAAAATTCAGGAAAGAATGTTTGATTATGAATCTGATGATGAAGCTCATCCTCAGCCTAATATTGAAACTATTGAATTATTCTATGAGATTGACAGTGAATTATTGAATGAGAATCATACTACAGAAGAAACCAGAGAAGAATCTCGAGAAGAATCTATTGTTGAAGCAAGATCTATGACTATGACACTGAACAGGTATCTATCTAGACACCATCCCATTGAACAAGCTATTGGAAGTTTTGACAAAGGAGTTATGACTAGAAATAAGGTGCATTTATGTTTGATTTCTCAAATTGAACCTAAATCTACTAATGAAGCTTGTAAAGATGAACATTGGATTAATGCTATGAAGGAAGAACTGGATCAAATTGAAAAGAACAAGACATGGGAATTGGTCTCTAGACCTAAAGAAAAGAATGTAATTGGAACTAAATGGGTATTCAGAAACAAGATGAATGAACAAGGAAAAGTAGTAAGAAACAAAGCAAGATTAGTATGTAAGGGATACTTGCAACAAGAAGGAATTGACTATGAAGAAACTTTTTCACCTATAGCAAGACTTCAAGTAGTAAGAATGTTTTTGGCTTATGTAGCTTTTAAGAAATTCAAAGTGTATCAGATGGATGTGAAGTCTGCATTTCTGAATGGTGAATTGGAAGAAGTCTACATTCAGCAGCCTAAAGGTTTTCCTTTGACTCAAGAAGGAGATATGGTATGTAAACTGAAGAAAGCATTATATGGACTAAAGCAAGCACTTAGAACTTGGTATGCTAGATTGGATAAGTATTTTTTGAAATTGGGATTTACTAAAGGAACAACAGATAGTAATCTATACACAAAAGAAATTGAAAATGGATTGTTAGTTATAGTTATTTTTATTGATGACATTATTTTTGGAGTAGAAGATGAAGCTAGTGACAAATTTACTGATGAAATGAAAGTTGAATTTGAAATGAGCATGATTGGTGAGATGAAATACTTTTTGGGATTACAGATAATATAGAACAAAGATGGTATGTTTGTTAGTTAGACAAAGTACTTGAATGATTTGTTGAAAAGATTTGGAATGGAGAACTATAAACCAATTGGAACACCTATGGTTACAAGACACAAACTATTGAGCAAAGATGAAACATGAGAAGTTGAACACAAGAAATATAGATCCATGATTGGAGGATTATAGTACTTAACACACACTGGATTAGATATAGCACATTCAGTTGGAATGGTAGCAAGATTTCAAGCTGAACCTAGAGAATCACATTATGCAACAGTAAAGAGGATACTAAGATATTTAAGAGGCACAATGGATTATGGATTATGGTATGAAAAATCTAATGATTTTACCCTATGTGCATATATAGATGCTGATTGGGGAGGTAGTGTTGATGATAAGAAAAGCACCAGTGGTGGAGCCTTTTTTCTTGGAGGAAGATTAGTTTCCTAGTTGAGCAAGAAGTAGAATTGTATTTCACAAAGTACAATAGAAGTAGAATATGTAGTTGCAGCAAACAATTGTAACCAGATAATTTGGATGAAGTAGATGCTGAAGGATTTTGGAATTAAGTTTGTTGAGCCTGTTGTCATACATTGTGACAACACCAGCATAGTCAGTATGTCTAAGAATCCTGTATTGCATTTTAAGACTAAGCATATAGAGATCAAGTATCATGTTATAAGAGAGAAAGTTGCTGAAAAACAAGTTAGACTGGAGTACATAAACACAAAGGAGTAGATAGCAGACATATTTACAAATTCTTTTCCTAAGGACACATTTGAGTATCTGAGAGTTATGCTTGGGGTTATGCCCTAGCCTACTTTTGAGTAAATGATATAGTTGGTTGCATCCGTCCAGTGGTATATGAGCCCTATCTTTTTCTGGATTAGATGTTGGTACTTCCTCTATGGGGTGGTATGTGTATCTGAGCTGAGTCATGAGGACTCTTGTGAATGTATTTTTTGAACAGTGTCTTTTGACATTGAGCTATTGTTGACATAGTGATGAAATTTATGTCATTGATGTCAATGGGGGAGAAGTGTACATGGAAAACCCTTTGTATCATTTGTTGAAGAGAACTGAATAGGAAAATAAAGCAAGATTTGATTGATGAAGAAGACTTGAAAATTTTTTAGAGCATCAGAGCAGTAGTGTTGTAGTATTGGATTTTTGGAACATTGGATGTTTTTCATCTATGTTTCCATCAATGCCAATGGGGGAGATTGTTAGGAATGAATGCTGGATGTTGGTAGTCATTTTGTAATAGTTGTTGTTGCATTCATGACTATGATTGTCATTGATGTCAACACAATGATATTCTGGAGACTAGTAGAGAAGCAGATAGTGTTTTGTTTTGTGCTTGTGTTATATTGAGAATAATGATATGTGATGTTAAGGTTATACTCTTTGATATTTTATATGTCTATGGTTAAGAGTGCAAGTCAGTACAACATGTACAGAAAAAGTTATAAGCATTTTGGTGGAAGTAGTATTCAGGTAGTGTTCCTGAGTAGCGGTTTGTGGAAATCAGATGATATCTCCTAATCAGGATGGAATATTATTTTGCATAGTTAAAGGTAAGTTTTAGAAACATTGATGATGATATGGTTCATAGTGTAAACTTTGAGGTCACACAAGTGAAGAGTTATTGCATTTGGAAGCCGATAGTTTTGAGTAATTTTGATGTAGCATGTAGAATCTTTTATTTTGTAATTGGATGCCGACTCATTTGTAATTATTTGAGTGTGGTATAAAGGAAGGAATGTTTTTCCTTATTGTATGTAGTGGAAATGTAAAAGAAGTGTGAGCATGGTTTGGTTTCATTAAAATGTAAGCATGAGGTGAAGAAAAGAGTTTATGAAGTTGTGAAAGTGAAATTGTGAAGGAAGACATGCGAAGTACAGAGATCTGGAATTGAGATTTGATGTAGCAGTGAGTGTAGTTTGACATAGTGAGGAGGTAACATATTTCATATTATTCTACTAAATAATATTAAGGTTATTTGGATAGTGTGTTCAGTGATCTTACCCTGAAGCTATTTGGGCAGTGGGTCCTTCTATCTTCCATAACTCTTAACAGGGTTAGAATCTTTTAATAGGGATGCAAAATCTCCTAACAGGGATTTATATGTACTAAATGTATTTCATAAGACTCCTAATAGAGTGCATCCTTTCACAAGGAATATTCATATTAGTGCATCTTTTGTGGGCATCATTCCCACTGGGGTTTACTCTTTGATCAAGAGGTTCCCTAGTCAACATATCTTGTGTTATTATGTCATTGTGTATGAATATCTTTCTATGGTTGGTAATTACATTGCTTACATGGTTAAATATTTTTGAAGTTGATAAAGGTTATGATTATCTGATAACTGATTCACCCCCCCCCCCTCTTAGTTATCTTGGTGGACTTTACTTTCTAACATAATAAAGTCAATATCATACGATCATAGACTCATAAAAAAAATTACTCAATGTGTTCCTTCTCCTTATCTGACATGTACATCTTTTCTCATGTAGATTTCTCTATTCTCCATCCCTTTCACCTTTCTTCAGATGTATCAGTATAGTAACTTACAAGATAAGTGTTGTCAAGCTAGTTGACATCAATGACAATATAATACTAATTTAATCATACTACATATCTAATCATAAACTCCTTAGTGATCTTTAATCACAAATTCCAACAATCTCTCACTTTGGCATTGATGGAAACTCATGTAATATGTAATATACCATACACATACCAAACATTTATTCTACAACTTTTATAAAAAAATGCTCATGTAAGCTCTCCCTAGCTTAATATGTTTAATCACTATGTTACTAAACATTTGTAATGCTATAATGTCAATCATCAGAGATGTTCAATTTTCCTGCTTCTATTCTTTGTAACTGATCTATCTTTAATGTTCTATCTCTTGCTTAGATAGTTCTCCATTGGTATCAGTGCATGCTCATTCTCCTTTTCATATTTTTTATCTCTCCCTTTGACAAAAATCCCAAAGAAACAAATAAACAAATAGTTCTATCTTCCTCTGTATCTTGTATATTGAAATATCAGTCAATTCCAGTTCTTCAAACATTAATCACAACCTTGAACTTGATTCAAAGTGTGAGCTATGCTACATCAACATGTATGATCTTCTGATAATGGTAGGTTGATGCAACATCCAAATCACCTTAGTGACCGATAGATAGGGGACGAACCCCAAGTCTAGTCCTCAAGTCTTCAAAAGTGTCCTTCGGTAGAGGCTTTGTAAATATATCTGCAAGTTGTTCTTTAGATGTGAAAAATTCCAATTTTACTTGCTTCTCTTGCACTTGTTCTAATAAGTAATGATACTTAGTAGATATATGCTTTGTCTTAGAGTGCATCATAGGATTCTTTGAAATGTCTATGGCACTAGTGTTGTCACAATATATAATCACTAGGTTAGTGATTACCTCATTCATCTCTTCCAGAACTTGCTTAATATAGGAAATGTTTGAATAGTTAGTAGCAGTGGCAACATATTCTGCTTTAGCTGTAGACTGAGAAATACAAGCCTAATTTTTACTTGTCCAAGTTACAAGTCTTTCACCAAAGAAAAATGCTCCTTTGGTGGTGCTTTTTCTGTCATCCACATTTCTAGCCCAATCAGCATCGATGTATACCTTCAGTTCAAACTTCCCTTCCTTAGAGTGCCATAATCCATAGTTCTCTATTTTCTTCAGATATCTTAAGATTCTTTTAGTAGCACTCATGTGTGATTCTCTAGTGTTAGCATAGAATCTAGCAACAATTCCTACAACATGTGCTATATTAGGTCTACCGTGAACCACATAAATTAGCTTACCAATCATGGATCGGTAAAGTGTTTGATTTACCTCTATAGTTTCATCCTCCTTTGTCAATCTACATCTACTAGCCATCGATGTTCCCATAGGTTTAGCATCTTCCATGTCAAATGTCTTCAGTACTTCCTTTATGTATTTAGATAGTGTGATGAATATCCTATCACTCTGCTGAATCACTTATAGTCTAAGAAAGAATTTAATCTCTCTAAACATAGATATTTCAAATTCCTTTTTCATTTCATCAGCAAATGATTTACACACATGATCTAAACCTCAAAAAATAATATAATCTACAAATATTTCAGCAATGATAATAGTGTCATCAGTGTCACCTTTCATATATAGATTGTTGTTTTCACTTGTTCTAACAAATCCAATACTTAACAAGTAAGTATGCAGTCTTTCATACCAAGCTCTTGGTCTTGCTTCAAACCATACAAAGCTTTATGTAATATACATACCATGTCTTTGTTGTCTGGATCAACACATCCTTCAGGTTGTTCTATGTAGACCTCTTCTTCAAGTATACCATTTAGAAAAGCTAACTTCACATCCATTTGATAGACTTTGAATTTCTTGTGAGCAGCATTCTAACTCATTCCAATCTAGCAACAGGTGAAAATGTTTCACCATAGTTAATGCCTTCTTCCTGTGCATAACCATTGCATACCAATCTTGCTTTGTTTCTTGTGACTTTACCATTTTCATTCAGTTTGTTCCTGAATATCCACTTAGTATCGATAACATTCTTGTCATTTGGTCGGGGTACTAGGGACTAGGTTTTGTTCTTTTCTATTTTCTCTATTTCTTCCTTCATTATATTAACCCATTCTTCATTTTCTCATGCAATTTTCACAGTTTTTGGTTTGAATTCACAAACTAGACATGTGCCTTGTCTTGTTTTGCTCCTAGTTTTCATTCCAGCATGTTTATCTCCAATTATTTGTGTCTCAAGATGATGTCTTCAGAAAAAACTAGATAGGACTTGGTTTCTTCTTTCTTGTTCATCCTATTTAGGTTCATTTCTTTCCTTAATAGCTCCATCTTGTTCATCAGTTTGTGTTGTCTATTGTTCTGCATTGTTTTCCTACTAACCGGTTAACATAGTCTGTTGTGTCAGTAAATACTCTGGATATTCAATGTAAGTTAATTTACCGTAGTCTTTCGATTCCTTTGCACTTTATTCTATGTTCTTGTCATCAAAATCATCAACACGAACATTAGTACTTTCAATTATCTTATTTGTGACCTTATTCAGACATTTATATGCTTTACTTGTAGAGGAATAACCTAAAAATATCCCTTCATCTCCTTTTGAGTCAAATTTTGCTTTTCTTTCATCTTTCAAAATAAAGCGTTTACTTCCAAAATTCTTGAAATAACTTACAGTAGGTTTATGTCCAAACCGCAGCTCATAAGTTGTTCAGTTGGTATCCTTCTTCAATTGTACTTAGTTAAGGACATATAAAGCTATACTGATAGCTTCCCTCCAATATATCTCAACAACATTCTTCTGTATCATCAATGTTCTAGCACAATCAATTATTGACCTGTTCCTTCTTTCAACAATGCCATTTTGTTGAGGTGTTCTCAATGTAGAGACTTGTCTTTTGATTCCATGCTCATTATAGAAGTTAGTAAATTCATCAGAGATAAATTCACCCCCTCTATCAGATCTTAAGCATTTTATTTCCTTTCCAGTCTCTTTTTCTACCTTAGCCTTATACCATTTGAACATTTTAAAAGCTTTAGATTTCTCCTTCAAGAACATAATAGTCATTAGTCTGGTATAATCATCAACAAAAAGAATTAAATATCTATCACCATAGTAACTCTGAGTTCTCATAGGACCACACAGGTCGGTAAGAACTAACTCAAGTATCTTCTTTATTGAGTAGTCTTTTCTTTTGAAACTAGACTTGGTCATCTTACCTTTCTAACATTCATGGCACATGGCATGATCAGGTTTTGACAAGTTGGGAAATCCTCTAACTCTTTTCTTTTTACTAATCTTGATCATGTTGTCAAAGTTTACATGGCATAACCTTTTGTGCCACAACCAAGCATCTTCATCCTTTATTAACAAACAAGAAGACTAATCCATATCAAGATAGAATAAATTACCTCTAGATTGTGTACCCGTACCAACAAGTCTCACTTCTTCATCATATATCTTCACCTTTTTGCTCTCAAAAGGTAGTTGGTGGCCTGAATTGTTCAGTTGTGCCACACTTAACAAGTTATAGTTTAGTCCATCTACCCAGTATGCATTTTCACATTTTATCCTATTATTGATCATAAGTGAACCTTTACCTCTTACCATACAAGGTGCATCATTTCCCATTCTCATAGATCCTCCATTACATTCTATAAGTTGATCAAACTTTTCTACATCACCAGTCATATGATGTGTATAGCCATTGTCTATGATTCATGTATCATTTCTTCTTACTTTAGAGATCAATGCTATCTCTTCATATTTCTCTTCTTCTTCTAAATCATCTTTTATAGCAACAAATAAAACTTCTATATCATCATCAGAATCAGATTCAGTTTCAATATCTTCAGCTATGTAGCATACCTTTTTGCCTTTATCATCCCAGTTGTCTCTATTATTGTGTCGGTAGCCTCCGTTAACTTTTCTCCCATAGCTTCCATCAGATTGGTCTTTGGATCTATAAACATCATTCTTCTATGGACATCTAATAGAATGTGACTGACTTCTTTACAATTAAAGCATGCCAAAGGTAGCTTTCCTCTATACCTTCCTTTTCCTTTGGGAAATCTTCTAGCCATAAGAGCTTCTAGCTCATCAAGTTCATCATCGGTATTACCATCACTATCATTATCCCTATTATTCTTGCTAGACTTACCAATCTTAAGAGAAGACATGAAAGAGGATTCAACAAGGGGAACAACACTGTTATCAAAATTATTCAATTCAAAGGTTGTAAGTTTACCAATCTACATGTCAAGAGTAAGGCTGGATGTAGCTCTTGTTTCATGAATTGCAGAGATCCTGATTGTATAAACTAGTAGCAAAGTTCTAAGAATTTTGCTTATGACTGTTTCATCATCAATGACTCTGTTTAATGCTCTGATAGCATGTACTATCTCTTTCAGTCTATTTGAGTACTGCACAATGTTTTCACCTTCTTTCATCCTCATATCATCGAATCTACCTCTTAGGCTTTCAGCTCAGGCTCTTTTAACATTCAAATCTCCATTGTATATCAAATTTAACTTGTCCCACATTTCTTTGGTAGTAGTGCATCCTTTAATGTCTTCAAATTTGGCATTGGTATAGGTAGCAACAAGTTCCATCATAGTGATATTATGTTCATGCCTGTCTCTAAGTTGATCAAGGGTCAGGGGATCAGTGGGTGGTGCAATGTAGCCATTCTCCATCAATTCTAGTGTAGAATTACCAATTCCAGATATGTGTAGCTTCATCCGGCTCTGCCATACTGTAAAATTTTCTTTATTCAGTTTTGGTACTTCCCTCTTATACATCTTAAGACCTTTGTGCTTAAGTCCTTGAAAATCTATTCTAAGCGACCACTGCTTTGATACCAATTGTTAGAATAACTGAGAGGGGGGCTGAATCAGTTATCCAGCGTCCCATAAAAAAATGTATAATTCAAATCAAAATCTTCAATTTCTATTCCTTGGTAAACATAATACATTCACTATTTGTGCTTTTACTGATTACCAGTCTTAATACTTATAACTATTATCGATCAAATCTAACATGTAATATGCAAAGTATGATAACAAACAAATATCACAATCAACACATAACACAAAAGATTTAATGTGGAAACCTTGTAAAGGGAAAAGCCACCTACGATCGGAAACCCAAAAAATGTTCACTCTTCTGAAGTGAGATCGATAAAGACCCAACCCTGTTAAAGGTTACAAACACACTATCAGGTGTGACCTTGTTAGAGGATTTTAGACTAGAATTTATCATCCAACCAAGATTCACTATGGGGTTGATAGGATAAAAATGTTCATTCTATGAATGATAAATCATAAGACTTTTAGAGTCTACTCGGTTAAGATATTTTGACTGTTTACAATGGTTAAATATGCAATAGTAGATGATTTTCCTTAATACAACTTCAATTGCAAATTATAGACCAATATTTAGCTCATACAAATATTTTTGATCAATAATTCACTTCAGATTCAACACTGTATCAACTTATTGTACGTTGGTAATAACTCTCTATAGCTCAGTAACTATTTTGCAACTTGGTTCTTACTAACCAGTATGATTAGAATGCATGCAAACTTCTTCCCGCGATAACCCTACAGTATATTCTTCTTCCGACCTCTTTTCATAATGAAACCGTAGTCTCTTATATAGACAAGTAAATTGTTTTCTTTCTATCCATCAAATTTTTCCACTTAATAATCTCCATCAATTTTTCCACTTCAAGCTTTCATGGATGATGTGTCAATAACTCATTTCAATCTGCTTCTTTAGATCTTTCTTCAATTATGTTAGCTGTCGATCTTTATAACAAACTTTATTTATTACCACTGAAATTGAGGTACTTTATAGCTTATCAATCTTATCAGCTAAATTGTTCATTTAATTCATTCTATTCTGCTTAGTTAACAAAGAAATGCATCAGTCAACACACGCTCAGTTAACACTATGCTGGGTATACACTACACTCCGTCAGTGTATACTGCAAAATGCTTCATTTACCGACAACATTGCTTTGTTTCTTTCAGCTCAATTCTTCATTATAGATGAATACAACATAATAAAGTCAATATCATATGATCATAGACTCATCAAAAAAATTACTCAATGTTTTCCTTCTCCTCATCTGACATGTACATCTTTTCTCATGTAGATTTCTCTGTTCTTCATCTCTTTCACCTTTCTTCAGATGTATCGGTATAGTAACTTACAAGATAAGTGCTGTCAAGCTAGTTACATCAATGACAATATAATACTAATTTAATCATACTACATATCTAATCATAAACTCCTCAATGATCTTTAATCATAGATTCTTCAATCAGATTCCAACAATCTCTCCATCTAAATCAGTTGTAGTCCAACAACAAATACAATAGGTACTGCAGAAGGACTCAAACTTTCTCTGATCAAACCTTTCTACATTAATTCTTGAATTTGTTGGTTCAATTCCTGATTCTCAGTAGGTGTCAACTAATGTGGTGCCTTATTCGGTAAAATAGCTCCTGGGATTAGATCCATGCAATGATCAATGCTTATATTTAGTGGAAAACCATCAAGTACATTATCATAAATGATTTTACTATACTTGGTGAGTAACTTATCAATCTCCTCAGGGACACTATCCTTTATTTTCTTACTCAATTTGTTAGGAATCATAGAAAAACATACATCATTTTTCTTCAAATCCTTAATAAAATTTCTTCCTTACATTAAGAAAACTTTCACAGATTTGCAAACATTACTAACAGGTTCTTCCATCCAAGGTAACAAGATTTGCCTTCTCCCAATAGCCCAAATAGTATATTTATGCAATCTCCCATCATATATAGCGTGTCTATCATATTGCCAAGGTCTACCCAAAAAAATATGACAAAAATCCAAAGGTATGATATCACACAACACCTTATCATAGTACTTTCCAATTTTCAAATTCACATAACATTGTTCACTTACCAAGAGTGTATGCTCATCTTTGATCCATGAAATCTGATAGGGCTTTTGATGTTTGAACCTTTTTAGCTGCAACTTTGTGACCATTTTCTCAGATGCCATATTCTCCAAGCTACCATTGTCAATGATTACCTTCCAAACTTTGTCACAAACTCTACATCTAGTCTTGAACAAACTTTTCCTTACCAGATCTTTCTTATTACTTTCACTCCAAGTTTTTCTCCTTACCATCAAGTTATTTTCCTTCTCAGGTTCATTCAGTGGCTCTTCTTGCACTAAACCATTTCTACTATTACCAACCTTAGTTTCATGTGTAAACTCAAATGATCTATTTCCTTCTTCTCCACAATTGTAACAAGTTCCTTAGAAACCACCTCTATTTTATCCACCTTGGTAGTTACTGCCTCTGCCTCTAGATGAACTTTCACCTTTCCACTCAGTCTTGCCTTTATCTAGAGTTATCTTTTCAAGTTCAGATCTAATATTTTCACCATGATAGCTACCTCTTCCTCTATGGAATCTACCACCTCTACCTCTTTGTCTTTGTTCATGTTTCTTGTTCAATTTCTCCTCAGCTTTCAAGGAAAATTGATAAGCCTCTTCAATGTTCTCCAATTTGACCAAGCTAATTTCTTCTTGGAGGGAAACTCTCAAACCATTCAGGTATCTAGAAATTCTTTCCACATCATCTTCATCATTTCCAGATCTGATATCTAATCTATAGAATTCCTTAGTATATTCTTTTATTGATATCTCTTTCTTCCTTAAACTTTGCATTTGTCTAACTAGGTTAATCTTATAATCACAAGGTAAGAAATTTCCTTCCAATTTATTCACCATTTTATTCCATACCTTGATTTTGTCTCTGCCTTTACTTTTTTTGTCGAACTGCAGATGTTTTGACCACAAGGATGCATGACTCTTCAATTTTGTGCTTGCAATTTTCACCTTCTTTTTCTCATGTACATTTTCATATTCAAAGTAATTTTCCATCTTAGTGATCCAATCCACCAATTCATTAGAATACAATTTTCCACTATACTAACATCTTCAAGATGTCTTCCTCTTCTCTGGGTTGTTTCAACATCTTCTAATCTAGTAGAAAGTTGTCTCAACATGTCTACCAATCCTAGATCCACATCTCACCTCCCACAAACCATCTTGAAACCCTCTCAATTTTAGGCCAAATCATAATTTTCTATCCCATAACAATTCAACTAGGGTTTGACAAGAAGGAATCCTCAAACCTATAATCACAAACCTAGATCCATATCTAACCTAGCTCTGATACCACCTGATGCAAGGGAGGATGGGGTGAGGGGCCAAAGGCACACCACCAAATCCACCTTGCAAGATTCACATGCAAAAGCAACAACACACAATAGTGTGAGAGAGAATGTAGATACTTTTATATATTAAATTCAATTGATTCATAGATGCTAGGCTATAAGGCCTTCCCAATTTAGGCCAGATATTACAATCAAGTACATAAGTCCTTCAACATGTGAGGATCTACCAACAATCTCTAATTTTCTATCTTCTTTTTTCTAAACAAGAACTATCTCCCAAAACTCTAACCAAACAACTAGATTTATACAAGAGGCTACCAAGCAAGTCAACCTTTAGATCTACCATCAATGGAAGGAACAAATAGATCTAGGTCCACATGCTTCCCAGTGATAGATACCAACATTAAATCAGTGACCCAAATTAAATGCACAAGTTGACCTCAACAAAAATTCAAAATAAAAAAATGTTGGCAAGTTGTCTATATTGAAGAATATGACTAGATATAGTTTTGTCATTATGAAAACAAAGTCATAGAGTAGTTTGGAGTCAACACACTAAGTATACAGATCAGAATTCAGTTAAGTATTGAAGACTAGATAGTTACCAGAGACTCAAAGCATTAGCGCACATGTGTACAGATGAATTAAGGTATGCACCCAGGAAGTCAAGATTTTCAGACTATACTTATGCTTAGCCTAAGAGAGCATAAGAAGATATGTAGAGATGTGAAAGTTACATTCAGTTGAAGTTGCATAGCTAGTGTGTGCCACCAGTGAACAAAGCATGAAGCTGACAGTGACTACTTTAGTTTCTGATTATAATGTAATGTTGTAGAGGCTATGGACCCATTGTATTTAGGTTTCTGACATATGTACTTGTATAATTTTAAGCACGCTTAAGGAAATTCAATTGGAAGCATTGTCTGTAATTAGTTATAGGGCTGACCTAATTGTTTTGTTTGTATGAGCGTATAAATATAAGATGCACCCATTGTAATTAGTATGGAAGTTGTAATAGAGTTGTGATAAGTAGAGAAGAGGTATGCAAAGTTAGCATATGATATGTTAGAGCTTTTCTAGAGGTTAAAGCATGAGCACACCAAAGGAATTGATCTGACAAGTAGTGTCATAGTGATAGTTCACCCATTAGATATAGTGTGTAACCGATAGTAGAAGGTTATAGCCTTCATCATTTGAGTAGTGAGCTCTAGGACAGTGAGTTCACTCCCCTAAAAAGGATCATTGTAAAATACTCCTAACAGGGTCTGACCCTTAACCAGGTCTACTGTATTAAAAGCATTGTAAAGCTACTCATAACAGGGTAAAGGATCTTCTAGCAAGGATCACAAAACACTAGTGTAGAATATTAGTGGGTGTCAATTCCCACCAAGGTTTTTACCTATTTAGGTTTCCCCATTATCATATTGGTTTTATGTGTTATTCTTATGTTTCATGTTTTATGTGAATGTTTAATTTAGTACTTAAGCATTTAAGTTAAGCATAAAGATTAAAGAGAAAAGTAAAGTTTAGTGAACACTAATTCATGCCCCCCCCCCTCTCAGTGTTCCCATTCCTAACAATTGATATCAGAGCTCTAGTCCTCATCATAGAAGTTTAACCAGTTGAGGAGATCATGGACAAAGTATAAATGAAACATTTGAAGAAAAATCTTGAAGCAACTCTTGAAGACCTACATAGTTCAGAAAGATAAATTGAAGAACTAAAAGAAAAATTCAATGATGCTCAATTAGTTATCAAAAGACTAAGAAAGGATTTGAAATGACACTCTAACAGTTATCTTGAAGAGAAAATAAAAAGTTTGAATGAAGAAAATGCATCCCTATTAAGTCATCTTGAAGAGTTTGATGACAAACTGATGAACAATCAAGATGTCTACAATGAAAAATCAAGGAGAACCTTCAACTCAATGAAGAACTAAAGGAAGCTAATGTGGAGATTTTGGAGCTAAGGAACATCAAGGAAAGCTTAGAATATGAATTGAAAGAAGTAAACAATCATATTAAAAAATTGTACACTAGTTCTTATCTGATAGAATCTCAGCTATATGTAAGAACAGCCAAAGGTGACACTTGCTATATTGGATACAATGAAGTACAAAACTAGATTGAAAATATGCAAGCAAGTAAGGACACACAGAAGGGCACTACTAATTATGAGAAGACTGAAGATCAAACCAAAGACAATAGTGAACCTCCTAAGAATGAGCACAAGCTTGGAGAATGCACTTGTTTTGCATGTAACAAGCCTGATCACATTATAAGGAACTATTCAGAGGTAAGACCTTTTAATGCTTACTATTATACATGTAATAGATTTGGACATAAAGCTATGAATTGCAAGACTAGTAAGAAGAATATGATTCAACATGATCAAAGAAGTCAGAATTAGACCAATACTACATGTCAGATATGTAACTATAATGGCCACTAAAAAAAATAATGCAAAATGATGTCTCATACCAATGCTCTAAGGAATTTGAGACCCCCAGTCATTTGTCACTACTGTAACAAGGCTGGACATATCTCAAAGTTTTGTAGATCAAGGGTGCAAGGTCAGGAAAGCCCTAAAAAGGATGAAGAACCAGTATTGGATCCCAAAGGAGAAGTCAATTTTGTGAAAGCCTCAGATGATGCAAGCTTGATTTGGTTAGAAGGAAAGAAGGATAAGGTTGATGAAAATGTATTGGATGCATCCCTAGTGGATGTACCCTCTACATCTGCATGAATGACCCTCAGGGTCATAGGGGGAGCTAATTTATATCTAGACCCCTGCGTGGATGGTATACTCATACTTAGAGTATGTACCTTGGGATTTAAGCTTTTGGAGTGTATTGGAACCTTTGTGCAAGAGTGCACATGCTGATTATAAGTGGAGCTCAAGTTTGAAATTTTGAAGTGATAGCTTGGTTTACACGAGTTGCATTAATGATAGAATTCTTACTTTAAGTACACAAAAAGTTGTATGTTCACTCATTACATTCATATTTAGAGTGATTGGAGAGAATATTAAGCCTTGAAAGTTGTTGAGAATATTTGGAGATTGAACTATCAGTATTTGCAGTACATTTGATCAGTTGTAGGAAACCCTAGCTCATTGTGCCAATTTAGAAACCCTTAGAACATCTCAGAGATCAATTGGAAAGCATTTAACAAGTAAGTCATGGCCACTCCTAGTGTTTATGATGTCGCTAAGAAGAAGAGATATGTTTTCAAGAGGCACCCATTTAAATCAACCCTAGATGATTTAGAGGGAGCATTCTCCCACATGCTTATTAGCATCATGCATGTAGAAGACATAAGGGCTTACATCTATTGTAAGAAGGAAGCTATTAGACTAGATAGGTTAAGGGAGCACATGGACACAATGTTGAAACCAAACAAAATGTTGATGGATGAATAGACCAAATGGAATGATCACTCCATTGTAGAGTATGCCACTAGATATGAATTCTATGAGGAAGAATGGATAAAAATATCATTGAGTAGAATCCAATGATGATTTGTTTTGGATTGGAGATGTACCAGTAAGAATCATAGGAAACTTAATTCATGAGATGACAGGTCTCTCCAAGATAGGTGCCATCCTTCCAGTTGGTGAGGATGTTATAAAAATGGTAGAGCAAGTGTGCAAATCTAGAAGTGATAAGCGTGGTATGACTATTGAGCCAATTGAGAAAGTAGACATCAAATTGACATCAATGATACTTGGTTACAGATTTCATCACAGTAGTAGAGTGAATAGTGTGTCTACGGGCACTATTTTGGCACCTATTAGACTTGTGCAAGAAGATGGAGAGTTCAACTTGTGTGAGATCTTATGCACATAGTTGATAGACAACATCAGGGCTATCAAGCATGATAAGACAAAGATATTCAGGTTTGTTTCCCTTATCATCTACATGTACCTTCATATAGTTGATAAAGTGTCAGACTTGTATCTAGACAAGTCCATTACAACCATGCCACATATATCAAACAAGAAATGCACTAAAAGAACCTTAAGAGACTATATAACCTTGGAATTGAAGACCTTCAGAGAAAGGATGCAGATGAGGTACAAGATTCTTGAGAGTATTGTGGAGAAGTATAAAGATATAATATGCTTCATGGTGGAGATTGATACTACTTGTATGGAATCCATTGAGCCTAGAACTAATTGGATTCATCCACTTGGTAATGAGGTTGACGAACAAGTTCTTGAAGCTTATGCACAAGTATTTCTATCAGCCCCTAAAGATGATAATGAACCTAGGCGGGGAACCTATGAAGAAAAGACTAGAGAAGTTGATGCAAAATTGAACAGTGCTACAACAAAAAGAAAGGTTGCAAAGGTCACTTCTAAAATCTTAAGAATACATGGTGTATCACAAGTAGAGCTTGAAAAGGCATGGGAAGAAAAGATTTCTCTAGAATTGAAGAGCGCAACAACAAAATAAAAATAAGAAGATCCCAAGATGAAAAAAATTAAAATTGAGAAAGATGATAGTCAGAAGGATAAAGAAGACAATACTCCTTCTGTGCCCATAGAAATCAGTGATCTTATTGGTCCACTAGAGTATAAGAATTTAGCTAAAGAAAGAAAGAAACCAGCACCAGTCATCCATCCTCGCATGCTACAAGGAGAAGGAGAAACATTCAAGAACCTCTTAAGGCAAAATTCAGGCCTAGCCTTAAAGTTCTGAGCAGAAGAATTGTTGATGAGGGAAGGATTGATCAAGTAGGGAAATATTATGACACATGCAGTATGATTGAAAAATTAGAAATACATGATATGATTGTCAAACATATGATCAAGTTCAAGAAAATAGTTCTTGAAATGAAAACAACAATTCTAGACAAGGTATGGGAGATAATAGAGACCTTGAAGAAACAAGCAAATGAAGAGTATCTAAGGATCAGAGAAAAAGTATTACAAGATACTCTACTGGTATGTTCCAAAGAAGAAGAGGCACTAATATTAAATTTGGTAAAGCCACACCTAAGGACAAAAATGAAAACTCTTCATAGCATGAACAAAGACTATGAGTTGATTACAAAGGAAACTGAGAAGGCCCTTGAAAAGGTGTTATTGGAACAACACATAAGTCCACCTACTATGCCCATCACTTATGCACCCAATAAGGAAGATAAAGTGGTAGAGCCCACTAATGAACCAATAACAGGTCCTCAAGACTTAGAACTCATAGATGAAACTCAAATAGAGGCAGACTAGTCTGTGCCCATGATAGAGTCACACAAAGACAACACTATCATTATAGATAATGTGGAAATAGCCATGGCAGATAATGATAAAGATTTAGACAAATTTGACCTCCAGAGGGTTTTGTGAGTACACAAGAAGTAGAGATCTTATGTAGTAGTTCACCTCCCACTCAGCAAGAAGAAGTACTCATAGAAGATGTATCTAATGAACAAAAGTTGAAAGAAGGAGAAAAGGAAAGTAAAGATGAAACCTCTATTGAACAGGTGAAACAAGAAGTGATGACCACTCCCATCACTCCCTCCTCAACATTGTTGTCAAGTTTGACACCTGACACAAGCAATTTCGACTCCTAGAAGGAAGAAGACCTAATTAAGTTCAACGTCCTAGCTATGGAGAAGGCTAAGAAGAAGCAAGTTATGAGAAACCCTCTCCTAGTAGAATCAATAAATAGTTTGAATAGTTTTCTACCAGAGAACAAGAAAGTGGTAAAGGTACATTTATTTGATGATGTGATCTTAGACATCTCACAGTTCAAAGTCAATTTCTCAAGCCTAGAAGAATCAGTGACCATAGTGGCAGAGGAGAAATACTTAAAGAAGAGACTTAATGAGATGATGAGTAATTTTTCACTAGACTTAAACTCTCTTAAGTCTAGTTAGGCATCCTTGAAGGAATTTTCCGATCAAGGAAGGAAGGTCATTGCACAATCAATGAATCAGGATAAGCTAATTGATGCCCATCTTAAGAAGATTAAAGATGTAGAGGAAATGATTGAAAAGGTGAAGAATTTAGTGATAGACACATCTACTAATGTGAACATGTGTAGAAATTTCTATCAAGGTTAGCTAGACATAATTGAGAAGGTGGAGAAAGAAATGGAGAAGATAAGGTCCAGACAGACTCAATTGAGGAATGCTCTTGCGCCTTTCTTAGACATTCTCAGTGAAAACATAAAGGAGATTGATGTGACCATGGTAAATTATGATCAAGGTCTGAGCACATAATTGGAGAAGATGGAGAAGCTTTAGTATACACTATGTGCCCATCTACAGATAATCAACTCATTGATAACCTTTTGGAAGAAGGAGATCCAGAAACTCAAGATTTCATATCCAGATGTTTTCCCTTAGTAAGTGTATGTAGATATAATTTTTGATATGCCTTTGTCATTAATGTCAAAGGGGGAGTTGTATATAATATGGGAGATATAATATGGAGTATATAAGATGTATAGGGAGATATAAGTTTATGTATAAAAATTTATAGAAGAAAAAAAGTTTTTTGTTAAGGATAGTTTGAGACTTGGCCATATTCCTTTGTTGCCATCAATGACAAAAGGGGAGATTGTTGGAAAGTTTTCTATACTAAAGAATATGACTAGATATAATGTTTTCATTATGGCAACAAAGTTATATAGCAGTTTGGAGTTAGCGCACTAAGTATAAAGATCAAAATTTGGTTAAGTATTGAAGACTGGACAGTTACCAAAGACTCAGAGCATTACCACACGTGTGTATGGATGAATTAAGGTATATGTCCTAGAAGTTAAGATTATCAGACTATACTTATGCTTAGTCTAAGAGTGCATAAGAAGATATGGAGAGATGTGAAAGTTACAGTTAGTTGAAGTTGCACAGCCAGTGTGTGCCAGCAGTGAACAGAGCATGAAGCTGACAGTGACTATTTTGGTTTGCAATTATAATGTGATGTTTTAGAGGCTATGAACCTATTATATTTAGGTTTTTGACATATGTACTTGTATAATTGTAAGCAAAATTAAGCCAATTCAATTGGAAGTGTTGTCTGTAATTAGTTATAGGGACACCCTAATTGTTTTGTTTGTATGAGCATATAAATATAAGATGCACCCATTTTAATTAGTATGGAACTTGTAATGGAGTTGTGATAAGAAGAGAAAAGGTATGAAAATTCAGCATATGATATGTTAGAGCTTTTCTAGAGGTTAAAGCATGAGCACACCAAAGGAACTACTCTAACAAGCAGTGTCAGAGTGATAGTTCACCCATTAGATATAGTGTGTATCTGATAGCAGAAGGTTGTAGCCTTCATCATTTGAGAAGTGAGCTCTAGGAAAATGAGTCCACTCCCCTAACATGGATCATTGTAAAAGACTCCTAATAGGATCTGACCCTTAACCAGGTCTACTTTACTAAAAGCATTGTAAAGCTACTCCTAATAGGGTAAAGGATATTCTAGCAAGGATCACAAAACACTAGTGCAGAATATTAGTGGGTGTCAATTCCCACATGGGTTTTTACCTATTTAGGTTTCCTTGTAAGCATATTGGTGTCATGTGTTATTCTTATGTTTCATGTTTTATGTGAATGTTTAATTCAGTACTTAAGCATTTAAGTTAAGCATAAAGATTAAAGAGAAAAATTAAAGTTTAGTGAACACTGATTCACCCCTCCCCCCTCTCAGTGTTCCCATTCCTAACAAAAACTTTGTAAGAAAGGAAACCAAGCACTAGAAAAGCATCACCGAGAGCCAGAGAGATAAATGACCAACATAGGTTAACAAAGGAAACCAAGAAATAATGAACCAACTTTGTCAAAGAAGGAACTGAGCAACACAAAAAACTTCAAACATTTTTTGGTTGACACAGGATTGCCAAGGACCTGAGATGCTCCTACATCAAGTGGCACAATTGTTCTAGTAATTTGGCAGATTAGTCCTTGTCCCGATGAGGACTTGTTTTTTCCATCTAGGATAAAGGGGGAGATTTTTAACCCTACTATGGTTTTTCATTGATGAAAATGAGAAGGGGTCATTAGTGATGTGGCATTTTTTTTGGTGCTTGTAGATTTATCTTTACATGGAATATGAAGTAGACACATATGTTATTGAGACCTATGAGTTGCTACTTTAAAATAGTTTATATTTTATTCCATATGGTATTACCTTTTTTTATTAAAACTTAGTGACAAGTTTGATTTCTCTACAAGATAGTTGGTCATCACTTTCAAGGCTTTATATGATATTTTACTTGGTGGCCCTTGACAACATTATAACTTAGTAGATCAAGTTAATGTGGTCATTTAACATGGCATGAGGTGTAAGGTGTTAAGTGAAATATGTTACACATAATTGTTTGATCTAATTTGGCACTTTAGTTCACCACAAAATTCAATATTATTTAATTTTTCATGTGGAATTCAAATATGGCTATGTTTGATTTGGGGAATTATGTGAAAAGGTTATTTGGAAAAGAAGTCAATTTCATTATCTGAAAAACCTATTCTCTCTTGAGACTTCTGCCATGGATCTTATGAGGAAAGTTACAAGGAAGGTTTCATATTGTTATCACATGGTGTTTACAATGTCATTTTACCTACATTGATCTTCATTTTGGTGAATTTTTTGGTGGAAATGATGGAGGTGTCTGGTATATTTTCTAGTAGATTTTGTGGGTCAACTTCAAAGGTTTAGTTTTTCTTATTTTGTTGATTCAATAGGTGATATTGTTCCTTCTTCATTTTATTTTTTGATAGCCTATATCAAAGTATAATATTGATTAGATTTTAGTTGGAAAGCCTATGAAGATGACTTCTTAAGAGATCTTAACATTTTGGTTAAAAGTGTAAAAAACAAGTTATATAGAGTTTTAGTTCACTATTACTTCAAGGGTTTGGCATTATTTGATGAAAAAATTTACTTGTTAATTTTCTTCTTATTACCCTATTTAGGGTTTAGTATTCCATTTACATAAGTAACTATTTGAAGACATTTCTCTCACTAAGGAAAGATATAAAAAAAAATATGTGTTTTGGTTAAATCTTGTTAGGTTTTGGTCCCTACTTTGACGGTACTTTGTTGAAGATGGTTTTCTCTAAGTCTGATTAGAAACTAAAATAATTACTTATGTTCATATGTGTTTGGATTCATGTTTATTTTTTCCAAAAATTAAAGATTAAAAATAAGTGTGTATATTAGGACATAAAAGATGAGTAGGTAGTTCAAGATGTCTAAAATAACAACCGTGTTCTATTCTTCTCAGTATAATAAGAAACAATTATGTACATGAAAATTAGACCTATATCAGATCTAGAATTAATATAAATGTTGTTTTTTATTATGTAAAATAGGTTTTATAGGGTGCCTAAAATCTAATATATATAAAAATATAGCATTAAAAGTGTTATTTCTATAATAATATTGTTAATATGATTTAGAACAACAAAGAGGGGGGGGGGGGTGAATTAGTTGTTCTCAGGTCCAAATGTATAATTTCAACATTTAAACACTTCAACAACTTAGATATAACAATCAACAGCTACTTAGTCATTACAATAAGTATACCAGAAACATATAATAGTGCAATCTACTATCCAACAATATTTGACTTGCAAAACATAGAAATGTTCAAACCAAAACATTCACACAAGTATTAATAGTAGGATTTATAGTGGAAACCCAATTTGAAAAAAACCACTTTGTAACATGTTATTGATATTTTCACTCTTCTTGAAATATCTCTAATCTCCTTATTGAAATCAAAATAAAATGGTTTGCTATGCATTAAATGCTCCATACAAACAATTAATAAAGTCAACATAGTTTACATAATCCAAGAATTCAAACATGTCGGCTAGGAATCTGAATTCTTCCTCAAATGTAAATTACTAACGCTTGGTCAATACTTTGTTCAACTCCTCAGTCGTTACTACGCAACTAGGTCACAACTAAAATTTTTTCCTTGGCTAATACTATCTTCCTCAGAAATAAACTAATCTTTAGTCAACAATGAATTTACTTGCCATATACTGACTTTTGGTTGACACTAACATCACTCGGCTTAAACTAGATTTCTTCATATTTTCTTGATTAAGCCTACTTGTTTAGTCTTGCTTCTCACTTGGTTAAACAATGCATTATGTTATCATTGTGCCATATAATTAAGTAGTCATTGAAGTATCAAGATAACTCAACCTTTCCCTAGGTGCTATTATTACCAACCTTGCCCTAATCCTTCTCATCAATCAAATAGATATAGTACTTTCTTAGATAGCAATAGTCTTACCAGTTAAGGTTTGACATCAATGGAAATATAAAAATTGCTTCAATTGAAGTTTCCAACAATCTCCCTCTTTGGCATTGATGGCAATGCCATATGAATAACACATGTTCCCCAATCAATCCAAAACTTGTCTTTGCATTAGAAACATTTGTAATATCCTTAGCTTCATTTTGATTCTGAATCTCTTAGCCTCACTTTCTTGACTGAACACACAATAATACCCACTTAATCTTTTATCTATCCCTTTTCTCTTTGAATATCTCCCTCTTTCTTGATCTTCCATTAAATCTTACCATGTTTTTTCATTTTACTCATTATCTCCCTCTTTGACAATAATGCCAAAGCAACAACTAGAGCTTACATCTTTTAGATGTAGATGTCATCTTGTCAGTTCAGGAATAATATTTCTCCCTCTATCATCTTACTTATGACTGATTATCAACTTTTCTGTACTTTTCACAACTCTAGGCTGCTCCTAAAGTGTGACCTTTTCTGCATCAATTTGTCAGATACTCTTTTTTAGCACATTTGATGTAGTGCTCCTAGCTTGACTAGGTAGCCTTAGTTAGGGGAACAACCCCCAATTTTCTTCTTAGATACTCATGAGCTTCCTTAGGTAAGGTTTTTGTGAATATTTCTACTAGTTTTTTCTTTGTATTCACATATTCCATTCTGACCTCTTTATCTTGTACCAATTCCCTCAAGTAGTGATACTTTATAGCAATATGTTTGGTCTTTGTGTGCATCACTGGATTCTTTTCAATCATTAATGTCCTTGTATAATCCATGATAGATGTGTTCCTTCTCTCTGCTATACCATTCTGTGGAGTTGTTCTAGGTGCAGACATTTGTCTCTTGATTCCTCTATCATTGCAAAATAGATTGAACTCAATTGATATGAATTCTCCACCTTAGTCAGATATCAAAAACTTTAGGTTCCTATCTGTCTCTTTTTAAACCTTAGCAAAATATCACTTAAACAACTAAAATGCATCATATTTTTTCTTTTAAAAATATTATAGTCATCATCCTAGTATAATCATCAACAAAGAGAATTAAATGTCTAGCACCACAATAGCTTTGCACACCCATAGGTCCACAAAGGTCAGTATGAACCAAATCTAAAACATTTTCAGAAGTAAAAGTCTTACTCTTGAAGCTAGACTTTGTTATTTTACCCAACTGACATTGATTGCACATTACATTTTCAAGTTTCTTCAATCCCGACAGTCCTCAAACTTTCTTTTTTCTACTAATATCTACTAGATTGTCAAAGTTAACATGACATAGCCTCTAATGCCATAACCATATATTATCAAGATGTGATCAAACATGCCTCTTCAGAAAGGTCTAGCTATAAAAAATTACTTCTAGTCTATTCTCCACTTCTGATTAGTTCACAAGTGGCATCAAATATCTTAGCTTTTTTGTGATGAAGTTCCACTTAGTAACCAGTGCTATTAAGCTACACAATACTTAGCAAGTTATAGTTAAAACCTTTAATCCAATAAGCATTTTCACAAATGATATTATCAGTCAGCTTAATTAATCCTTTAGCTTTTACAGGACATGGTGAAACATTACCAAAGTTTACACTTCTACCTTTGTAATGATCTAGGGTATCAAACTTACTTTTATCACCAGTCATGTGGTGTGAGTAACCACTATCAATAATCCATTTGTCACCTTTTCTCACATAGGATACAAATGCAGTCTTCTCATCTTCATTAGACACATCTTTCATGGCAACATATACTACTTCTATTTCAAAATCATGATTATTAGTGTCAGTTTCTTCTTCAGCAATGTAATGGGACTTTTTACCTTTATCATTGTAGTCATTGTACCTTCATTAACCTTTTTTTTTCTCTCTTATCTTTGTGCTTCCTTTCTCTATCCTCATCCTTGTCATCCCTATTAGGACATCTTGTAGCTGTATGACCAACTTTGTTACATGAGAAACATATGATAGGGAGTTTACCCTTATACTTGGCTTTTCCTCTTTTCAATCTTTTGGCCATAACAGCTTTAAGCTCCTCTAGTTTTTCATCAGATGAGTCACTGTCACTTTCAATCTCACTAATGCATCTTTCTTTTTCCTTCTTAGACTTATTAGAACCAATTGGGACTTAAATGAAGATTCAACATTAGCAACAATGAAGTTATCATAATTAGAAAGCTCAAAAGTAGTAGGCTTACCAACAAGACTTTCAAGTGTTAAAGCATGACTAGGGTTACACCTAGATTCTTGAATTGCTAAAATTTTGATGGCATAAATAGGATGAAAAGTTCTCAGCACTTTTCCAATAACAGTCTCATCATCAATAGTTCCATTGGATCCTCTAATAGAATTTACAACCTCTTTGATCCTACCATAATATTGAGCAATATTCTCACTTTCTTGCATTTTCATTAATCAAATTTACCTCTTAGGCTTTCAGATTTTTCCCTTAGTACATTCACATCACCACCATAGATGTTTGCAAGAGTGTCCCACATTTTATTTGCATTTGTGCAATCTTTGATGTCTTCAAATTCTGGATAACTTAAGGCATATGTAATCTCTAACATTTCTTGGTTGTGTTCCTATTTAGCTCTCATTTCCTCGGTAGTCAAGGGTACAATAGGTGTGACATAGTCATGTTCAACATAATACTTCATTAAGTCACCAATACAAGTTAGATTTAGCTTCATTAAACTCTACCATGTAGGGAAGTTCTCTTTATTGAGCTTCAGTACCTCCTTATACATCATGATCATTTACTTCAAGTACCTTTAAACTTGTTCTGTGTAAGCACCAATAGAGCTTTGATACCAATTGTTAATATGATTTAGAACAATAGAGAGGGGGGGGTGAATCAGTTGTTCTCAAGGCTAGATGTATAATTTCAACTTTTAAACACTTCAACAACTTAGATCTAACAACCAATAGCTACTCAGTCATTACAGTAAGTATACTAAAAACATATAATAGTGTAGTCCACTATCCAGCTGTATTAGACTTGCAAAACACAAAAATGTTCAAACCAAAACATTCACACAAGTATTAACACTAGGATTTATAGTGGAAACCCACTTTGGGAAAAACCATTGTGTAACATGTTACTGATATTTTCACTCTTCTAAAGTGAGCTCTGTGAAAAGCCAACCCTATCAAAGGTTTACAAACACACTACTAGGTGTGACCCTATTAAATGATTTCAACCACCTTATTAGGAGTTCACCTTGTTAAAGGGATTAAGTACATTCTATTATAATACACCTTGTTCAAAGGATTTATATAATTACTATTACATCAACCTTGATTTAAGGATTTAAATTGATACAAAGGTTAGAAAGTAAGAGCTATATTTTGATCTACAAACTTACAACTCACTTTACAAATAACAGATCTAATTCTTACATACATATGTTGGCTTACTGACTAATTTCCATTTCCATCTCCATCACAGATCTGCTCAGAATTTTCTTCAAGCAATCACAACTCTAATCAACTCCTTCTCCTTCAGCCTTTCTTCTTATTCAGTTAATAACTACAACTCTAGCATCTTTCTCTTCCAACCTCTCACTTATGTTTCCTTAATACCTCTTTGATAGGTAGATCCATCTTTTGACTCTTAATCTCCTTCATAGATCTTAGGGTTAGGTCAGATTCATCGAATCCTTACAACATTATTTTCTTCATTTATCCTTCTACAAATATCTCTAATCTCCTTATTGAAATCATAATAAAATGGTTTAGTGTGCATTAAATGCTCCATAAAGACAATTAATAAAGTCAACATGGTTTACATAATCCAAGAATTCAAACATGTCAGCTAGGGAGCTGAATTCTTCCTTAAATGTAAATGACTAATGCTCACTCAATATTGTGTTTAGGTCCTCAGTCATTACTATGCAACTCAGTCACCATTGAAAATTGTTTCCTTGACTAATATTGTCTTCCTCAACAATAAACTGATGTTCGGTCAACACTAAATTTACTTGGCATATAATGACTCTCAGTCGACACTAACATCACTCCGCTTAATTTCTTCATATTTCTCAATTAAGCCTACTTGTTCAGTCTTGCTTCTCACTTGGATAAACAATGCATTGTGTTATCATTGTGCTACATAATCAAGTACTCATTGAAGTATCAAGATAACTCAAACTTTCCCTAGGTGCTATTGGTACAACCTTTCCTAATCCTTCTCATCAATCAAATAGATATAACACATTCTTAGATAGAAATAGTCTTACCAGTTAAGGTTTGACATCAATGACAATATAACAACTGCTTCAATTGCAGTTTTCAACAAAATATAAGTGTTGTTTCTTTATTATAAAATATCAATTAATGATGATTAACAATGTCTATTTTTTGTAGATGTATGAGAGGAATGAACATTAACAAATTTTGATGCTTCTTATATTCCTCATTGAATGGCATTATATATGGGAGAATTAGTCACATCTTGAATAAACGTGAATACACAAAGTGGAGACATGCTATTAAAGGTTTGACCTCTATCTTAATAAATCATCCACTTTCACATAACTGATGCCAATATATACTAATTCATTATCTGTTGTTAGCACTTCCATGAACAAATATGACAATGCTGAGAATTATTAGGGAGGTATATATGATGCCCAATCAATCATATGCAAATCTGAATGTGATCATATAGATTGTAGTACTATTATCATGTTGGTTGATAATATAAAATTCTTGAATGATGTGTGTGTGTGGTGTGTGTGTGTGTGTGTAAAAGTGTGTGAGTATGTGTATATGTGTATGTATATGTGTATGTATATGTATATATATGTATATATATATATATGTATATATCTGTATATATATATATATATATGTATATATATATATATGTGTGTGTATGTATATATATATATATATATATATACTATATATATATATATATATATATATATATATATATATATATATATATATATATATATATATGTACATACATACATACACACACACACACACACACACACACACACACACATACATTTATATACAT